>KN889877.1:22000-40999 GCA_000934455.1 Apostichopus parvimensis
GAAAGGAACTTCCATCACAACTGCTACCTAAAGTTCTCTGGATTTACAATCGAATCTTGCGGCATGAAATACTTTTGTGATGATTTTAATGTTAGCAAGATCGCACAGAGAATATCACGGTACATTCAGTCAGCCTGGACCAGACGGGACTAGAAGTAACCGTGGAGGATGATGTCGAGGAAAGTTAAAAGTCAGAAGAGGAACTTAAGGAATATATCTCTAAGGACACAGTTTTTCTAAAAATTTCGATTTACAAAACTTATGTTTTGTGTGATAATTTCTTGAAGATTATCCCATAATTTAGATACATTATCAACTTAATCTGCTCTTCATGCCATGCACAGAACCAAGGGCATAGGAACCAGTGGGGCGGAAGTATCATTCCGCCCCCCTCGCTCCGCAAGTCAGAAAACCCCTTTTTCATTTCCAAATGAGAAAAAAATCTCATTTGGAGCACCAAATTGCATCTAAGGCCAGGTGAAAATGCAAAATTATTTACAAATACCATGGAGTGGGTGTTGAAGTGTGCTTTATTGCACCAAATTGCATCTGAGGCCACCTGGAAATGCAAAAAAAATCCAAAGGGGAGGGGGACACCCCCTCCCCTTAGACCCCTCCCCAAGGCCAGCCATCAGTCTTCAGCCCCCCCACTCAAAAGTACCTTCCTACGCCACTGACAGAACAGTCTCTTAACCATCTTTTAGTGTTAACCGTAGCTAGGCTGAGTAGCAGACGGCTCACCCAGGTAGTATTTAGTTTATTCAGTGTGTGATTCTACTTTGATGAATACAAAGCCTACAAACATTCATCTGTATCATGCAAACACTGGAATTTGCTGAAAAATTTGTAACTGCAAGTCTGCAACAGAGACCTAACGTTATCTATGCACCCCTCCAGAAAAATACACCTTTAAAAAAAAGTGCTACATACTGTAGTTACCTAACATACAGTAGTACAAAACAGAATTTTATGAATCTGAAAGTTTTCAGGAATTTGAAAACTGAATAAAGATTTTATTTCTGAAACGGAAAGTCTGTGGTCATATATCATCTGCTTCCGTTAACTTCTAATCAAACAAACACGGTTGTCTCTAAAATCACTCAAATTTAACTATCTTTTGCCTTTCATTTCTTTATGAAGTATCCATGATTACTTAAAAATTTGGTCGTTTGTCTTATTATGCTATATTTTCAATTATGTAAAAGCTTGAATTTACCTGTTTTATACGTTTGTTTTTCAGTAGTTTGTGAGATAGTAGACTTTCTTCCTCTATTTAGTAACCATCTTTTGGAAGAGGGTGGGAAGTGGGGGGGGGGGGAGAGGTGGAGTAAGGACTGGGAATGTGGCATTAAATTGATACTTTGTTCACTGCCAATACAATTTTCTTGTTTCAGGCTTGATTATCTTGTAACTTTTAAGTTATGGCATTTCATACAGTGTTTATTAAATTATCATTGTTTTCGTGTGTGTAATATTTGGAATGATCACGTTAAATTTCACTGTTTGATACAATCTGTTATATGCGAGTAATTGAAAGGAAGGTATTTTGGGAGGAATCAACCTTGTAGAGTGATTATGAATTTTAATACTTAGTTGACTAACACATAAAATATGGACTACTAAATGTTCTGTTGAAGATGTTTGCTGCATTTTTTATATTATGCAAATATTATTGAATGAGCATCTTTTGTTTAGCTAAATATGGAAAGAAACATCACAGCACGTATGAAAATTTGCTGATAAAATTTAATATGAACTTCTTCCAAGTCTTGCCAGATTTCACTTAAAAAGGAATTTACTTAATAATTTTCAATAAAATGCCTTTATACATAGTTTTGTTGTTTTGTTTATTCTTTGTTTTTATCTTCGCTTTACATTAACATTATATTGAGAATGTTTCTGGAGCCTTGTGAAGTGAATTTTGTGAGATAATAAATAAATAAATAAATAACAATGGAACAATTTCGACAACCATATATTTATTTATTGAATATATAATACCAAAATATGAATATTTACTGCACCGTCTATACACACTTAGAAGAAAATTTAATCTGTTTTGGTCTTCTTTTACGCTTATTAAAATATTCAAAGTTAACAGTATAAAATTGGTGCAAACTTTACTGGTCCCTATTAAAAATGAAAAAATATCGCATTTAGTATAAAATACCTGAATCATTGAATGTGAACATTGGACGGAAAATACATCTCGAAGTTGCCAAATTACATGTGTTATCAAAAATTAAAGAAAATATATATGATAGTGGACAATTTCATAAATATTGGACGGCTATTACAATCAAATGAAAAAACAGAGAAGAGATAAAATTATTGCACTCCAACGATGCCTTCATGGAAATGTGAACCTACTCATGTTTTCTTTGCTGAGTATGTCTTTGTATAACTTAGTTTGTAAGGAGTTCAGCAAAGTAGTATTGCGATTTACTCAACAGTTGTGGTATACAGTTTAGCAGACAAAACCGTATTAAAACAAGCAATTAACTTGGTATTTTCAATGTTTAAAAAAAATAAAATCAAGGTTTTTCAAAATTTATCTGATGCAACAAGTTTGTAAGGGGTTCAGCAAAAGTAGTATTGCGATTTACTCAATAGTTGTAGTATATATACAGTTTAGCAGACAAAACTGTAAAAACAAGCGAACTTGGTATTTAAAATGTTTGGAAAACAAAAAATATCAAGGTTTTGCAAATTTAACGGATGCAACAAAGTATAACAATATTTTCTTGTCACGTACATTTGTGGCTCTCTACAGGAGTCAGCTTATGGGTTTCACTGTACACAGACACATGGACAAGCATATGTATTATATTTACATCATTAGTAGTCTCTTTGAGTGATGTCAAGTGGTTTTGTCTCAGTGTTTAACAATTAACTAATACGCCTTAATTTCTCACAGTTTACAGTTTTTTTAGATTTTAGATGAAACCTTTAAATTGACATCTTTGATGTAGACTAATAACAGTCATCAGTAATGGTACTTTCCAAATTGTTTACTTTCCTGGGAAGGGGGGGGGGGGCGATTCTAATGCTCCCACTATTCACACAATAAAAAATGTTCATTCTAGCTAGATTATTTAATGTAACAGTATTAATGGAAAATAGGCTTTGCAGGTGTCAACCGGCGCCCTAATAACACCCTGTGGGTCTCTTTTGTACCTTATCCTTGCCCTTCCCAACCACCCTCCACCCCCACATCTCCTCCCAATCCCTACCGAATTGAAAACAGAAAGTTGTCTAGCCTGGAAGCATTGACAGAGGCACTTGACCATGGCAGCTGCTCATCAGCCTACTGAATAACCTGGCACTGCTGGCATGCAGTGAAATGCATGTTAAAGTTTGAACATTTTAAAGTTTGACCATTGAAAGACTTTCTTGCATATTTGTGGTCAATAATGATGACAATTAATATACAATAGACTTCTTATCAAAGAATAATACATCAGAGAGAAGGAAAATCACAAGTTTCCATGGAATGCTACATGTTAATTAGTATACTAAGGGAAATGATATAGGCCAATAGGATTAGGCCAATCGGATAGATCTCAGCCAGATGTGTTTGTTATGGATGTACAGTATAACCAGCTATATGTAGAAGATTCTTTCTTAAGGTAGTCTTAAGGTAGTTCTTAAGTGTAGTCTCTCTCTCACTGCATACAGATAACACTGATAACACTTTACCAATTGACAACAGTGTTTCTTACTTTTGTATCAAAGTCAGCTATGCATAGTAAGCCAAACTGCTGTTTAAGCCTGCTCTGTGTTATAAAGTCAGGATTCAGTTGTGTATGAGAGCTGCTTATAAGATCATACAATACAATGTTAAAACAACTTCCCAAATGATATCAAAAGTCGATTATTTCTCCTACTTTATTGGCAAAATACGTTTTGCTCCTGTATGAGAGAAAGGAACTTCCATCACAACTGCTACCTAAAGTTCTCTGGATTTACAATCGAATCTTGCGGCATGAAATACTTCTGTGATGATTTTAATGTTAGCAAGATCGGTTGATGCAGTTCTTCGTAGAGATCAATGGGCCCTGGGAATGGGTTCATGTAAAATGTCTTCATCGGGAAGTCAATCTTGTTGGTAAACTTGTAGAGTCCATCCACAGCAGGTAGCTGGCTTGCATGTTGAATAATTGGTGGCAGTTTGAAATCTAAATACACAGAAAAAAAGAAAAAAAAAGAACTAATTATTCATGAGTTAAATCAACAAAGCAAAAGAAAATGACTGGGAAATGGTAAAGCAGATTTTGGAAGAGAAGGATACGTTTGGCCAGGAGGAGACTTAAAGCAGTAACGCTAGGATTACAATTTTTATCAATAATGAGAGAAAAAGAATAATTCCCTGCATTTTTGTTACAGTAGTACTTATTTTCATTTCTTTCCTTCACATTTCGATGGGATGGAAAGAGTTATTTCCATAATGTTTCACAGATTTTGGCAATAAGCCCTTAACTATAGCCATTAGAAGTACTTATTTGAGCCGATCCTACATGGAGGTATTTTAATATATCGTCCTGCTTGACCATCCTTTCAAATACTGAGCTATATACATTATACCCTTTGTAAGATATGTTATAAGTTGACTAAAAATTGCAAACCTAAAACAACTGCTAGCAGTGCAGGTTCTGTTTTCTGTTAACACATACCACTTCTAGTCGAAACCTATTTGAGTTAATGATCTCATATCACACATCTAGCAATACCAACTTGTCAATGATAATGCTACACCTGGTTGGGTGTCATCCAACAATACATTGTGTGTTTGTATGGATTTTAAATGATGATGTTTTGGTTGAGTTACTAAGAGTGATATTAAACAAAGCTGTCATGATAAGATTAAGGTCTGGCCTTTGCAGCCTCATAATCGATTGAGATTTACAAGGCATTGCAAACATTTAGAATATATTTAAAGGTTTCTTGAAAACCTAGAACGGCTGTGAAAACATAACTGGTCCGGAGTAGTCAAACTGGTTAGTTTCCTTTGCATATCAGTATATCAATATTTAAATTCTGTGTAATGCTTCCATTTAAAGAAAAAGTACAAAATTGTTCTGAAATATAAAATACCTCTCTGAAAGTTTGTCGATCGGTGAGGATTGCAACGACTGGTATGAGTCTCACCGAGGCGGACCAAGTTGGGTTTGCTGCAGAAAAGATGGGAGATAGACAAGACCTCATTCACAAAGAACTACACTGTAACGCTGATATACCACACCGAACGCATTAAACACCTGCTACAAGCGATGCTGCATTCAGAATGCAACGTAGTGTGTACACACACTGCAGCTGATTACTACACAACCTTACTTGCACCATTTTCACTTCCTTGACCATGCCTCTCTTTCTCTCTCTACCAACCCCTCTCTACCACCCACTCCCTTCATCACGCCATGTTTGTCCTCCTGCAATTCCTTCAAATCACCTTGTGGAAAGGCTGGAGGAAGAAATCAAGATAGTTTAAAGACTCTGCATGAACTGACAGAATTATTAGTCTAGTTAAAATTGGTGGGATACAAAAAAAAAGAAATAAACGTTAGAGACAAATAACCCAATAGCTAAGAAAGAAAATATCGCAGAGCTTGAAGACTTGTGCTTGTCCTTTCTTTGTCCATTATCAAAAAAAGTTTAAAATAAGCACAAACCCACCTTTCTGTAGCCTTCTTCTTCCTTTTCCTTTAATGTTGCATGGAAAGTAGGAATTGTATCAAAAAGTTTAAAATTATTGAAATTTTTCTAAGAACCTTTACTTACAATTTCTTAATTCAGCATCTAGCCAAGTAAACTTTGGCAGATGTTGGCATCTGTGAGAAAACTTATTATTTACAATTTTGGGGATTGAAGAATTTTTAATAAAATTCTCAAACTGATTGTTCAGACTACACTGTCATAATATGGCTAAAACTTTTGATATCAAAGGGAGTAACTTCTGAAAACCACTTAAAGCATCCCCTCCCCAGCTTTTTCAATACAGTGGACGAAGCAGTTAACAAGAACAATGTCGCAAGCACTTTATCCGTGTTCTTGCGACGACATTTATCCGTGTATGCGACGACATAATCTGAAGTAGCAGGTAACACAACGAAAGGATATGTGATAGATAGGCTAGCTGTTGGAAATAACAGAGTTCTTGAGGTAAATAGAGTTTTACCGTGATGTTTCAAAATAATATTTTCAACTCCTCTAATTATAAATACAATTTACTCTCTAATGATGTATCATACTGCCAGATTTTCAAACACCACAATATATTTAGGTGGCAGAAGTTTTATTGGTGAATGAAAAGATGTCGGATGCCGAACTAACATACTACTACCTTAAGCAACTGTTTGGAAGTGGAGGATGTGTGATGGAGATCAGCCGACTGATTAAGATTTGGGTGGGGATTAGTGTTAATTAGTGTTAATTAGTTATCTAATCTTTAATATCAATTTTAAACAACATTTATTTGTTTAATTCAACAAAACACAGTCTAATTATAAATTCTACAGACAGTAAGTTTCTTTCATGAGGCTGCAGCTAAGATACAACTGTTTAAAAAAAATCACAGCACAAAATTAGGATGATAAACTCACTCTCCATGCTCCAATAATTCATTTAATGTTTAAAATGACTTCAGCGCTCTGACATTACATCATTAAACCTTTTGATCAAAGTCCAATGATGTAAAATGATTATTTGTAGAGTGTAGGTTGGTATTCCAACAAGAGTCATAAAGTCTACAAACAGTAGAATAACCAGACAAATTAAAATATTAAGAAAGAACAGTTACACTACCTTAACATATCCTCAAAGAGCTCTCTGTGTCGATGTAAAAAGGGGAGAAACATAATGGATCATTTGGAGTGTTATGTTTTACAGATTTAAAGCATATCTCATTTTTGAAAAATGAGGAATACACATTCTAAACTTTTTTTTGCAGTTTTGCATCAGGAATATAAAATGCAGACGATGTTAAGACCATTGTGGTTGCTGACAAATTTGAGAAGAACAATGGCAATTAATTAATTAATTCAACTGGGCAAAGTTCTTGTTGGGAATGTGTAATGGTTGAAATCATTCACTGTAGGTTTGGATGTAAGAAACCTTAATTCCAACGAACTATGGACAAAAAAAGACTGGGAAATTATAAAAAAAGAAATTTGGAACCAGGAGTTGAACCAGTGATCTCACGTGCAATCTATGTGGTACATGATTACAACATGATGTATGACTACTTCATGTGCATGGCCTGAATCGCTTTAAATCTTACTCACAATAATATATGTGACATATATGCCGTAATATTTAAGACACATTTGTAACAGTTAACAAATGTGTCGGTTCTAGATATAACTTCATCACAAAAGGAAATACTTGGAATATACACAGCAGGACAGCTTCCTTGTTTCACGACGTATCTTAACAAAACTTCACTGACAATTGATAAATTCGTTGAAAAAGTGACAATTTTCCTATACAGACATATTTCATACATTAGGTATTCCCTTCATCTGTAATCACATATAACTGTTTGAAAAGCCCCACATAAAGTGGGAATGACCTCTTCATGACACAAAATTATATATGAGTCAATCATTAATTACACCAAACATGGCAAGGTGCGTTGTTTACATTCCCATGTAAGTCAAGTATGACAATAGTTGGAAGTAGGTTTTGAAAATTTATCATAGGCTGAGATAATCAAAACACCCAAAATGATTGCAGGTTTGGTTTTGTTTGGTCAAGTTGATACTGTTTGTCGGAACGATAATCATAACTACAACTGTGATCCAGCCAGTAAAACAATGAACCATTTAAAGGAGCCTGCAGAGAACTGGAAAGTCTTTTTACAGACTAATATCGACAAAACTTTTCGAAAAGGTTTGTCGGCATAAAGTGAAATCAAACAAGCATAGGAATTGTAGAATTACCTCGCTGTCTTAAATCCTGTCGATGACAATCCGGGGCTACGAGAACGGAACCAAAAAAATTAAAGTTCAACTTTGTAGAATCCAGGTTAAAGAGAAATCAATTCCTCTCGTTAAGAAAAAAAAACTAAAAACAGCTCAAATGTCCAGAGACATCACTGTTATATCAAAGTATCAAAACCCAAGACAAACCGCACACAAAATGGAATCATTGTTAAAAAGACAGAGTGGAGATGAACAGCACTTTTAAGTGAGGTAATCCAAAAAAAAGTTGTTAGAAAACCCATGTAGTTTATGTTAGTGTGATCCCTGCTAAATCCTAATTTTTATGAAGGAAGAGAAAATAAAGAACATGCCCCAGAAGTCCATCGATGTTCCAGAGACCAATGACAAGACCATCTGCATTTGCCAATCACAAGTATAAATCAGCCCCCTCCCCCCCATAAAACATCACAATGTAATAGTGTAAAAGTGTCAATTGCGATAGCTGTCAGACTAACAACCAGAGTTTTATTTCCGAGGCATGCACATAGCCAAGGAGGGGAGGGCAAAGGGGGGGGGGGATTTTTGTATGGTTTTATGATATTGCTAGTAATTTCAAAATTGAAAATGCTTAGATGCAACTTACAAGGCCTGGGAAGTGCCACTTCCAGCGATCTGGGAAGCATTATTGGCAACCCACGGTGGTGCTACGCTTACATAGTTTGCCTACAGGCTTCGCCCCTCCCTTGGCAAATTCCTCGCTACGCACCTGTTCTGAGGTGTCAAAAAAGGCAGGGATTGGTTTTCAGATCAATTTTGACTCAATTAATCCACCCACAATAATTCAAAATTGAAAATTATTCTTGCTTTGGACAATCTTGAGGGGTATTTTATAAATTATCTGCTAGTGATGAATTTAGAGAGATAACTGGACTCAGATGACGATGGAGCCCGGACGAGCTTTGACTCGGACAGAACAAACACGTCACGCAGAGGTCAATTAATTCACAGAAGCTGGTAATAAAGACTATGAAGGTGTGAAGTAGAAAGCATGAATCAGTAGATCAAGACAGGCAAAAGACAAGAGAACGCATTCTGAGGAGGGTCACAGTTCAATCAGAAGACGATAGATAAAAGAACATCATGTGAGCACCCATCACACCATGAAACAGCAACACCCGGTTTAATTAAGTTAGTGTGAATAAAAACTATTGAGTCTGTAGACATACAGTATATAAACCAATTAAATGACCAATTAATTAGTAGCTACATGAAATTACATCATCTCATGTCAACTTGTTGATGACTTTTGTGCAGATCTATAAAAACATCTGACGCTGTCATAATAAATGTTGAATCCCCAGACTATGGTAGATGGTGGAGGGTTGCCACAGGGGACAATCTCCTCTTTCCACATAAAACATCCGACACCAAACCCTCCTAGATTTATCTGAAGTTAGGAGGAGTAATTCGGCTAATATCCCTAAAGTCTCTACCGTATTGTGCCCATATTCACCCACATCAGTCCTACTCATAGTCACATGCTGCCACCAATTACACAGTGAACATTGTTTCATTCCTGACCAATGCAGACTATTTTTCTAAGATAAATAAACACACCAGTTAGGTTTCCTTAATCACAGACAACATAAGTATAGATCCAGACACTCCTCCCCCTCTCCCCCCTTCCTGTAGATTCATGCTTCTGCAGAACCAGATCCCTCTTCCCCTCCCCCCTTCCCCCTCCGCTCCCCCTTCCTGTAGATCCATGCTTCTGCAGAACCACACCCCCTCCCCCATCCCCCTTCCTGTAGATCCATGCTTCTGCAGAACCCACCGTCCTCCCCCACCCTTAGGTAATCCCTTAGTAAGCAATTATCAGTGACCAGACTATCTGTTGTTAGGCAATCTAAAAATCTACAATTTACCTTTTCTGGTCATCAAATTGCAGCTCTCTTTAAGGAAAAAATATAAATAACAAAGTGAACCATCATAGGTAAAGGGAATCTTACAAGAATAGAAATGTACAAAGAATTAACCTCTTTAAGGATTAAATAAAGGAAGAGCTAGTTCCATCCAGGTGGTCTACTTGCTTCCATGAAAGATAGAGAATTTTTGGAAAAACTCTCAAACTTTTAAAATGTTTGATAACTAATTTTTAACAAATATTCTATTGTACAGCAAGTTGATGATTGCATTGTCATATATGTAGCAGTTACTATCAAATGTTTTGGTATTTCTCAATGTTTCATAAAATTTTCACACAGTTATCCTGAAAGTCAAAATTAAACATAATGAAAAATATTAAAGATATACAGACTGAAGATTCAGAAAGTTCTGAATTGTTCATATCTTAAAATTCCTTTGTGAACAGCTATAATAAAACTTCCATTCCACATAATTCAGGTACTATGGTTCTGCACAATTTTTTCTCCTTAAAAAATCAATTTCACATTCAGTGAGTAATCTAACCACCCATTCTGTTATTATTATTACTGTCTATATGATGTGTTCAAGACGGCTTTCCAGAATCCCTACAGAGGGTGCTATCATATTGGCTCTAAAGTGCATGATCTGTATGATTTGACGATCTCTAAACTTAAAGTGGTTCCACTTGTACATTTTTGTCAAATATAAAACATACTTTTATAGAAGAAACAAGGTGCTCAATAAAGAAAATTTTCGACATTAAACTTCAATAGTACATCTTTTTCAATAATTTAAAACACAAAATTGTATTTACTACTAGTGATCAACTCATGGTAAGGTTATGATCTATAGTCATAGACTGTAGATTGTCAAGTTTTGCAGAACTAGATAGGAACTAGAGTTCCTCCTCTATAAAGGAACTCTAATAGGAACAATATAACAGCGCCCTCTGTAGATTTTGAGTGTAGCCGGTGCCAGTGGTCATACGCACACAAATGTCAATCTGTCAGCGGTATAACCCAGTGCAGTCACCATTTATTGACATTTGACCATTGAATTGGTCAGTTCCAATACATAAGTTTCTTCCGACCCAGACTTTTAACTTTAAAAACCTTCACTAGGATATTACATTCTTTTGAAAGGAATGGATTACATCTTCATGATAGTAAAACAAAATCATTACTGAAACCACTCCAAACATCCTGATCATCTTTACCTTGAATATGAGAATCTAGATTCCAAGTCATCATCAAAGCTTTCTCTGGCGGAGGGCAGAAGGAAGATAATTATATATTAAAGATGTTATTGGAATTATGATAATTACGGCAATAAATATATTAATTAATAAGAAAACTTAATGAGGAAAGAAATAAGAATACAGCTGGTATGTATTCGCTAATTATAAATTGACGTCATTATGTTTTCAAGTGTGAATGAACTGGTGTGATCTGTATTAATGCCCCATTATCTGCCACATTAATGCCACATCACATTAATGCAACATCACATTAATGCAACATCCACAAAATATTCACGTTTTACCAAAATTTACAAATCACTGTCCCACCAAATATACCACACAGTGAACAATATTCTAATAAACCCATAGTGATACTGAGGCTATAAATGTTGACACTTCTCTTGCAAAAATGGTTTACTTCCAGACATCTCTCGCGACCATCATTCATCAAGAATAACAATAATCTACTTTGTTACCTTCACATAACTAACTTTAGTAAAACTCATCATTACGTACGGGTCAGTCAGGCTGTTAATATTACAACAAAGATTTTACTTTGCAATTTCTCATTGTCATTTGTCATGCTGATACATGTGTTTGTCTAAGGTAAGTCATTTCAATGCCAGGGTATTATTTTACGGGTGAGATATTCACTAGAGAAGTACTATTGAACATTTCTAGCAAGACTGAACATACTCAAATTTAAAGAGGAGGTATGATGAAGGGGGGGGGGGGGGCTTAATGGTGACCTTTTAAATAACAAAGTGGCAGGGTAATCTTGAAAGTATTCTCTAATGGTTACAAAGTAAACACTTAATTTTAAGTAAACAGCATTGTGTTTTTTTTATTATTAAGTCTTTCAGAGTGAGGCAGAAGCCTCAGGACAAGATTGTGTTTCTCTTGATTATAAAGTAGACATTGTACAAAAGAAATATCATGAGTGAGGATAAAGTGTTGTTTTACTAATTAAAATATAAAAAGAAATCTATGTTAAAGTCAGGTAACAAACATTAAGAGATAAAGACACCGCACTTCAATGATGTAATAAACTGAGTTAGAAAAAACACACAAATGGAAGATCATGTTTAAATGTCTGGAAGAAAGTTGAAAAAGGTTAGATAGCAAAGAAAAGATCAGTTAACACTTGTTTGACATATTAATGGAAGCATATTTGAATAATAAGAATGAATAATGGAAGAATATTTGGAACGTGTCCAAATGTCTGAAAGAAGGTTGAAAAAGTTTAGATTGCAAAGAAAAAATTCATTTAACATCGTGCTACTTGTTTGTCAAATTAATGTCAAAGCTCCACAGTAGAGCTATATATGAAAGCAAATTTCCACACGCATACAAAAATATGGTTTATTTTAAAGTGGATGCTAGTTCTTGAGTTGTGTTTATCTTTTAATTATGTTACAGAGCAAAGTGAAAGGAGTAGTAACCTTTATAACAGAGCTGAAAATTCATTCAATTCTTAGAGAAGTTTAAGTATTGTTTCACCTTAGTTTTCATTACATCAGATGCCTTTCAAGTGACCTTTGTATAGATTTGTATGATGTTACATTGGTCTTTATATAGATTTGTATGATGATATGCTGGCCTCTGCATAGATTTGTATGATATTATGTTAGTCTTTATATAGATTTGAATGACGTTATGTTCGCCTTTGTATAGATTTGTAGGATGTCACGTTGGTCTTTGTATAGAATTGAATGATGTTATGCTCGCCTTTGTATAGATTTGTATGATGCAATGTTTGTTGACATTGCAAAACAAAAGTTTCATTAACCTATATGAAATCATAATGTTTACATCGTGACTGTTAATTATGATAAAAAATCATAACAAATTTAATTGAAAGATCAAATGTAATTTTATTTTTGTAAACTGTTCAGTTGCAAATATCAGCATATCCTCTCTTTTCCCTCATTCTATTCCATTGATTATTTTGCTATTTTTTTTTTTAAGAGAGAGATGTTGGGGGAAGAGTGAGGGAAGAAATATTATGCAAATTGCAATAACTATATCTTCTGTTACATTAATGTTAAGAATGAAATAACAATACAGTGAGAAGACCACAACAAAATGGGTGCACCAAACAATACCTTCCAACAAGAGAACTCGCAGATCCACTTTTAACAAAGGAAACAAAATTACGTCATGAAGTGAGTTATTCCCAGGTCGCTTTTCTTTTCATTACTTGTTGCAGACACTTATCAATCATCACATATTTACATAAAAATACATAAACATTAAAGAAAGAAAAAAAAACGCTCAATTGATTCCTGTGAATGGGTAGACCGATAACTACCGAAAGTAAATTCACAGAGAAGTCGTTCTGCTCCATGCAATAAATCTCGTCATAAATCACTGCAGTCAGATTTAAATTCATATCTGACATGTCATGGGGTGAGAGATCCAATTTTTCAAGTGAAAAACTGTCCGTCACAGTACCTCCCACTCCAAGTTTTAAATTCTTTGGAGAGTAAATATACACCCAGCAGAGGCAGAATGAGTAACTAAGGAGAATACAGTGTTGGACGAAACAGCAGTGAAAGAGTTTGTCACAAAATAAAAGAATTTATAGCTAAATTTGTTCCAAAATTTTACAATTTGAAAGTTAAGTTAAACTTTACTTGTTAATATTAATGGAATCAATCTCTGTTGTTACTAACAAATATGACAACAACAATATGATTGTAATTTTTTTAATTGCACCAGGAGACTGTTATGCAGCATGCTTTATGTTGACAGCCAATGAAGAGGCAGGGTTATCAGTATTCTTTGTCATGCCAGTGGCTAACATGCTGTCAGCTTGTAATAAATATTGTGCTGCCAGACACTGTTGTTAGAATATGTCCTCTTTACATTCGGTCCAACACTATTTTCTCTTCTAAGAGATTTAGGTTCTTCTTACCCTTGTATTTTTGGTAAAACCACAATGGTGTTCTTCTCACTGGCCTGATCCTTGGCTGCCTCTTCCCTGGCCTTAGCCAACCGCATCTTCTCCAGGTATCTCTCAAGTTCCATCTCAACGAAGTAGTTGATGGCCTCGATGGGCGTGGCGTTCTCGATGGAAGATGCGTCGGGAGGGACGTCAAAGGTCACTGAGAATGGTGATGTGTCGTGATTAAGATAAAGTAAGGTTAGGAACAAAACAGATAGTGAGTTAATTTTGAAACCCTATTTAAGATGTGTATGGACCCCCCCCCCCCAAAGCAAAAAATTGGCTATATATAACCTTCTCTTTGCTCTTTGCAACCAGTATTCAGAGGAAAATGAAGCAGGTTAACATGTTAACTTCATCTCTTTACCACTTAAAAAGACCATCCATCAATTAATAACCTCTTTCAAACAGAGTTATAGGGTTACCATATTTTATCTGAAGAATGGTTGACAAGTTGTGATGGTCTGTAGAGGGGTCTTATTTGAAGGGTTCCCCCTCTCCTTTATCGGGAAAACCTGATTTTGAAGGGTACCTACATGAAAATGATACCAGATTTGAAGATCACAATGGTTGAGAGACTTTTTTTAAAAAAATTTGCCTTTCTGTGTGTTAGTAGCTGGATGGCCAAATTACAGTCCAGCATTGCTCTTCTCCACTTTATTTATTACAACTTTGTTGCAACTACCAAAAACTTTGGACATTTGTTAAACACTTTGTGAATCCACACGGATGCTCGTGTAGGATAGACAAAAGAGGAAATGTCTGGGGAAATCTGGAGAACCCTACTCTCAGCAGCTGATCCCTTTACAGGTTTTGATTCTAATCACACTAGTTACAAAGTATGGATAAGGCCAGAGATCCACTCTTCAAGAAATGATCCAACTCATTTTACTAAGCTACTCTCCCCTTGTGAATCAAGCTACCTCTTTTACAGCACTTAAACAGACGCATTTCTTTTGTTATCGATACCTGTTAGTTGTTGTGGTTCCGATGGGGGTGCGGGTGAGTATTTCCCTCTACTGCCCTCACTCGTTACTTCCGATAGACCACTCTCTGAAGCCTTGTCATTGAATGGCGAGGATCCCTCACTCTAAAAATGAAGAGCAGGTTCTACAAGTTTGAATTAGGTCACCAAATCTGGGCATAAAATTTACAAAAAATAAATAAGTAAATGAATGAAAAAGATGCAAGACTAAAACTATTAAAATTATGAAATAAAGTACGTTGGCTAAATGAGAAAACAAACGTACAAACCCTCTTCTGATTAGAATGACTTAAAGTTTGCAAAGACCACCAAAATGAATTTCAATTGTGGATGTCCATCCCCCTTCAACCCCTTGTCCATAAATTTTGGACTCCATAGCCTAGAAAAAGCGAAACTTATCATTGACGTACACAACGTTTATCTGCAAAATCCAAAATCTGTAAACATGCTGTCATTACTACAATCTTAATTTACCTGGTCAGTTTTCTTTAGAATGCTTTTACTGGAGGCGCTACTGGCTGGAGACGACTTCTTTGGCGCCCTCTGTATGCTCCCTTGCACTTTACCCTTCTTCAACTGTTCGATCGTTTTCTTCAAGTGACTCTGTTTGAGGTGAAGTAGAGTTTATTTGCAAAAACTCGCTGTTCCACACCAGCAGTCATTACAAGTAGGGGATATGTCTTAAAGTCCTAAAGAGTTTCCTAAATGTGTGCTATTCAGGTGAAATACTCGAGACATTACTAATTAGATATACATTCTCCTATACTATATAGTCTGTAAAGCCAAAGAGTCTTTCTTTCAATAAACCTATAATGTATCATCAAATTTCCCCAAAGATGGTGAATTACAACTCTTTTGCATGTGTATCGTTACTTCTCATGAGTTATTCTTCTCATTCTAACAGTTTCTGAATTCTTTTCACAATCGATGATTTTCAAGACGGGGTCTCGATCCAAAAAGTACTATACATTCATAATCCATATGTATCACCATAGCAACATCCAAACATAATAACATTCTTGTGGTTCAAGTCCAACTATTAGCCCTTTCAGCATCCACCACCTCCTCCCCTCCCACTTTCTAAGCCCTATCCTACTTTATCTTCTCCCCCATAACATTACCCACCCATACCTTGAAATGACTCATCCATTTTTCTAAGCCCTATATCACTTGAACTTCCTCCCCCATAACATTATCCACCCATACCTTGAAATGACTCATCCATTTTTCTAAGCCCTATCCTACTTTAACTCTTCTCCCCCATAACATTACCCACCCATACCTTGAAATCACTCATCCATTTTTCTAAGCCCTATATCACTTGACCTTCCTCCCCCATAACATTACCAACCCATACCTTGAAATGACTCATCCATTTTTCTAAGCCCTATCCTACTTTAACTCCCCCCCCCCATCCCCATAACATTACCAACCCATACCTTGAAATGACTCATCCATTTTTCTAGCCACTTCCGACACATTCCGGTCAGTTCTGGTTTCCTGTTTTCCTCCTCGATATTCCAGATATCCCAGCTGTCCATCTCCTTGAAGAAGTAGTTATGGTCATCGGTCAGTCCCATGTTGAAGAAACACTCCCCGACTAGCTCTCTGTTAGATCAAGTAAAGAGGTGAGAAACATACTTCTTCATTTGTACAGTTTTCACTAAAAGTTTCATTGGTTTTTTAAACAAATCTATTTGCTTTGCACCAATGGTTATTTGTTCTTAGTAGTATCTTAGTAGTTCTTAGTTCTGTAGTATCTCGGTAAGTATACTAGGATAGGTAAGTATATAGTACAATTATATCATATACAGTAGTATAGGTAAGTTTATAATCTATATATAATACCTGTTAGTTGTTGTGGTTCCGATGGGGGTGCGGGTGAGTATTTCCCTCTACTGCCCTCACTCGTTACTTCCGATAGACCGCTTTCTGAAGCCTTGTCATTGAATGGCGAAGATCCGTCACTCTAAATATGAAGAACAGGTTCTACAAGTTTGAATTAGGTCACCAAATCCTGGCATGATATTTACAATAAATAAATGAATGAAAACGATGCAAGATCAAAAATATTAAAATGATGAAATAAAGTATGTTGGCTAAATGTGAAAACAAACATACAAACCCTCTTCTGATTAGAATGACTTAAAGTTTGCAAAGATCACCAAAATGAATTTCAATTGTGGATGTCCATTCCCCTTCAAATCCTTGTCCATAAATTTTGGACTCCATAGTCTAGAAAAAGCGAAACTTATCATTGACGTACACAACGTTTATCTGCAAAATCCAAAAACTGTAAACATGCTGTCATTACTACAATCTCAATTTACCTGGTCAGTTTTCTTGAGAATGCTTTTACTGGAGGCGCTACTGGCTGGAGACGACTTCTTTGGCGCCCTCTGTATGCTCCCTTGCACTTTACCCTTCTTCAACTGTTCGATCGTTTTCTTTAAGTGACTCTGTTTAAGGTAAAGTAAAGTTTATTTGCAAAAACTCGCTGTTCCACACCAGCAGTCAATTACAAATTAGGGATATGTCTTAAAGAGTTTCCTAAATGTCCCTATTCAGGTGAAATACTCGAGACATTACTGATTAGATATACAGGCTCCTATACTATATCATCTGTAATGCCAAAGAGTCTTTCTTCCAGTAAACCTTTAATGTATCATAAAATTTCCCCAAAGATGGTGAATTACAACTCTTTTGCATGTGTATCGTTACTTCTCATGAGTTATTCTTCTCATTCCAACAGTTTCTGAATTCTTTTCACAATCGATGATTTTCAAGACGGGGGTCTCGATCCAAAAAGTACTATACATTCATAATCCATATGTATCACCATAGCAACATCCAAACATAATAACATTCTTGTGGTTCAAGTCCAACTATTAGCCCTTTCAGCATCCACCACCTCCTCCCCTCCCACTTTCTAAGCCATATCCTACTTTATCTTCTCCCCCATAACATTACCCACCCATACCTTGAAATCACTCATCCATTTTTCTAAGCCCTATATCACTTGACCTTCCTCCCCCATAACATTACCAACCCATACCTTGAAATGACTCATCCATTTTTCTAAGCTCTATCCTATTTTAACTACCCGTCCCCCACCCCGATAACATTACCAACATTACCAACATAACATTACCAAGCTAACATTACCAACCCGATAACATACCTTGAAATGACTCATCCATTTTTCTAGCCACTTCCGACACATTCCGGTCAGTTCTGGTTTCCTGTTTTCCTCCTCAATATTCCAGATATCCCAGCTGTCCATCTCCTTGAAGAAGTAGTTATGGTCATCGGTCAGTCCCATGTTGAAGAAACATTCCCCGACTAGCTCTCTGTTAGATCAAGTCAAGAGATGAGAAACATACTTCCTCATTTGTACAGTTTTCACTCAAAGTTTCATTGGTTTTGTAAACATATCTATTTGCTTTGCACCAATGGTTATTTGTTCTTGAGTAGTATCTCGGTAAGTATCATAGTATAGGTAAGTATATAGTACAATTATATCATATACAGAAATATAGGTAAGTATATAGTATTATATATATACAGTATGTAGGTAAATACAATTTTGATTACTAGCTGGTGTGGTAATTAGGAAATCAACTAAGAGAAGGCAGGGGGAGGGGGGGCAGGCAATGGTTCTTGTGCACTGACTCTTAATTTCAGGATCCTTAAATGAAAAAAAATATAATAATAATAATAAAAAAGTGGATAAATCTTACAATTTCCCCTCCTTCTCATTCATACTCCAACAATCTCCTCTCTATATTACCTCCTACCATCTCTTAGATCCCTTTCGATCATCTCCAAACCTCCAACTTTTGTACATACCTGATATCTTTATCACCGTCCAGAAAGAGACACATTAACTCTACCACAACATCGATGGTATGAATACCGAAATCACGCATCATGTGGATGGCGGCTACGACAAACTCCTGTAGAGAGGTGGAAAAGAGACAGT
>KN889878.1:16275-46017 GCA_000934455.1 Apostichopus parvimensis
GATTGACGCCCCTGTAGTAGCTACACAAACGTAACGATGATAGCGTATTCAGAGCACATGTGGTAATACTTTTTGAGAAAAAGTCACCCAGGAAAGAACCTTGGCACGAATACCAAACTATACCGAACGACTGATCCGCTCTCAACCTGAGTCCCCTTGATTCGGGACTATGACTGTATGCTCATCTTTGGGTGTGCATCACCATTCCCCTCGAAAGGGAACAGATAATACACATGATCTTAGCCAAAATATAATAAAATAATAACTGCTGCATGTCTGCACAATGCTGGATCAACCTGCGCCAAAGTTCAATACAGGGGAATTTGAAATGCAGCTTTTTTCAAGACTAATTGCATGGTGGGGACACGGTATATCATGTCCCCACTACTGAAAAAGTTGGTGGGGACGCGTCCCGCTGTCCCCACCAGGGTATGCGCCCATGCTAATAAAACAGACACAAAAATAGCTCTAGTGGTGACCATCACTTATGTAATCAAATTAGAGTTTAAGTTTACCTTTTTTTGAATGGTACAATCGGTGGGCAGTGAGAAATGTAAATATAGTTGATTGGAAATAGTGGAACTAAACTGAAGTATGTTGGAAAGTGCATGCATGACGTTGCAGTATCAGGTTATGCGAGCTACATAGCACTGATGTTATTGTTCAATCATGAGATAAGTCATCACCCGCCCTAAAGTTACTGCCATCTATTCAAGCACACCTAATCGAACGCCGTCCCTTAATTCTCTGGACAGTACAGTATAGGTGCACTTGAAGTGAAATCATGCACATTTCTCTTACCACAAAAAAATCAGTGTCCGCAAGAATCTGAAGTTATACCTTAGCCTACTTTGATTTCCCACTCGCCATGCATAGATGTATAAGTCACTAATTTGACAATACACATGAATACGTGAGATTTGTTATCAACTGTAAAAACTTATTTATTTACAAGAATTTGTCGATAATGGATATACAACACTCATACTTCAGCAAACCTTACTCGTTGATCGTTTCCTTCGATATCCTAAGACTTCATGTAATATATCGTGTTAAAATAATGCACCCGCCAAAATATTCAGGATAGATATTAAGTGTTTCACCCGTTGAGACAGTAGGTTGCTAAATAACATAGAAATGACGGATCCATGATTTTGTTATGGAGGGGCTTACTATCATAGTTTGGTCAGTTTTCCCAGTAAAATTATATTCAGCAGGATGAAATGACTTGATAAAATTCTCAAAGGTATTGCTTATGGAGTCTGGCAAATGAAAGAAATAATCAGCAAGGCAAATAATTAAATATATCATCGGACGTCGAACGGGCACATTGTATTTCATTCCACGGTCAGACACTACAATCAATGTATTTCAGTCTGTCTGAAACACTCATTTTTAAACAGTCAAAAGAGCCACGCTACATCTGGAAGAATTCTACAGGTGTTGATCGGTGGTGAGAGCAAGCAATTGTCATTACGATGTCTGACAATTCAACAACCACATACATGAACTCATACCTATTATTGATATTCTTTGCATGTCTTACAGTACGATGGTGTGTCTCAATCAACTCATATTCTGGTATGTTTATGTATGTTTATGTTCATTTTACATGTTTCCCAGCAAGGTCGTGTCCAGGACTAGTTAACACTAGTCCAGTTCTGCTTTCTCGCGGAACTACTAAGACGGATCTCGTCATCGTTAATACTTATTAGCCTAGTGCTAGACTATAGTCGTGAAGCTAAGACGAGAGCATGAGATCTTGAAATTAATCCCTTGTGGTAGCTCATTGGTTTAACGTTGTGGTTCTAATTATGGTGGTTCTTTCAGACGCTGTTCAAAATTTCCCCATGTGAATGGGTGAAGTGGAACTTTTAGGGCCTAAGCTGGGCCCCACTTCTCCCCTCCCCTTTACAATTGATATCACAAAGATTTATAAAGCAAAAGGAATAATTCATTCTGGTATCGCATCGCAAATAGCTATGCGAAATGGGCAAATTGCTACACAAGTGCATAGAATTAAGAGCTGTTTTTGTATGTATACAGGACCCATGTTGTATTTTTTACTGACAAAGATCAGAGCCTTCACAACTTTAAATTAACAAAGTGGCTATTCTTACGACCAGTCGTAAGAATAATTTCCGATTACACATGCGCAGTTGCTATTTTTACAACCAGGAGTACTATTTTTACTACCATGAGTAACAATAATTTTCGGTTATAGGGTTTAGGGTTAGGGTTACCCCTACTACACGCGCAGTTGCTTTATTTACTTTACTGCGCATGAATTCGCCGATGTCGTAAGAAAAGTTTATAGATAATTGTTACGACTAGTCGTAAGAATAGCCACGGCCTTAAATTAATCCTGTAGCATAATTTAGTTGGCTTCAAACATGATCTATGATTGTGAACATGTAGTTTGTGTCATGATAACAAAGGAACAGTGAAGTAAATCTTCACTTATGATATTGGTTTAACACTGACAGCTCTAAGAAACCAGCTAATGACCAAAACTTACATTGGCAAGACTACATGTGAAGAAAGAAAGTTGTCCTAGTGATAAAGCTTACAAAATGGCAACGTGAAATGTAGTCTTTGCTAAGGTTTTAACTGCTGCTACCTTCATTCTAGGGTGGAAGATCATTTTCAAAATTTAAGTACAGTAGCAGCTCTAGTGCTTGAAAAGCAGCCTTGCTGATTCTGATCATTAGGTAAGTTATATCTCTATATGCCAACCACTTCTTCAGTAGGAGTAATATTGTAATGTAGAGTCTAAATCAGAGTACACAAGGTTAACATTCCCAGCCTCATAGTTCTCTGCTATGTGTGAACTACAGTACTGTGATCGCTTAACTATCGTACAAAAATTTTCAACGATCGTAGAATTTCGAATAATATCGCGTAATATCGCACAAGTTCGCACAAGTTCGTACACGAAGCTTTCAACGAAATTTCGCACAATTCTACGCATGTAAAAATCGTACATTTAACCACAGGAATGTGTGCTTAATGAAGCAGAGAATTGACTGTGAACGGACGAGGTAAAAGATTAGAATTTTCGAAGCCATTCCAATAAAGATGTCGAAAACGAATCAGTGAAATGAAAAGCATAGGCGCTCACTGGTCGAGGGCCAGTGGTTTTCCGTGTTCGCGAAATATCGCGGTAAAATGCTGAATGCATGAAATCTTGAAAAGCGAAAAACACGGAATTTGTTTTTCCCACTGATGCTTCTTTTAAAATGTATTTTCATGTGTGAATCAATTCACTTCAACAACGGGCACGGAAATAATTTACCGGTAAAAAGAAAAATCAAAGTTAAAAACAGTCAATTCATCCAGTCAGCATGCAAACATTTACAGTGCCGCTCCCCTATAAGGATCGTATAATAGCGTATTTAAACAAGTACAACAGAGCATAAACTCGTTGATAAAAGGAAATGATATTGTGCTCGATGAATGGAGATTAAAGTGGCCGAAAGAATTAGTGAGATGTTTGAAACAGCCTTTTCCTACATCGTACTTAGCTCATGATTAACTGTTAATGATATACATCTAGAAGGAAAGAGGACGCTGGTACAGTGTTTTCCCATATGTTTTAATAAGGAAACTATTCAATGGTCTTTATCCCCCTTTTCTAACATAAAGGTTGTGTTCCATGAAGGAAAAATTCAGCTTAAATTCATTTTTAAACTTTTGGGAAGATTTTGAATAAATGATAAACTTATAAAGGGCGTTTGATGCAGTGCTAGGTGGAAAAACATGTTCCTCGTCTGCATCCGCTTTTTTGTTTAGGTTTTTGCCGTCCTTTTTTTTTTCTGTAAAGTTTTGAACGAGATCAACATGTATTTTGCTTGGTCTATAACACCTGTCGCTACAGTGCTTAGGTTCAAACATTTGACAGTTTAATTTCGCCAATAGCCTAGCCCTTTGTTGGATTTGTATTTCAAGCACAAGAGATCGTGTTTCAAATGGATTTTGAAGCTCAACGATTATTAAAATGCTTACCGTAAAATGCGGATGATGTTCAAACAACACATTTTGTATATTCCAATAAAGATCCGTGACGGAGGATAAACGGAAGTGCGTACGTTAAAATGGCAATTTAAGACAAGTTTTATTCTCACTCAGTAAGCCTAACTGATGAAAATTAGAAACTACATGTACATTAAAGTTTTAGATGTTGAAAATACCATCTTTTATATTTAGGAGGATACAAAAGATTTAGAACACCCAAACAATCCCCCTTCCCGACCACCTCAGAAAAAAGAAACGTCTTGAAATGTACCATAGGCTCACAGTGCATTGACACAAAAGTTATTTTATAACAGCTAGCTCTACACAGATTGTTTACATGTGTGTCGCCAGAGGTCAGGTTTAACCGCGCAGTACAGTACTGCACCAGACATCATTTGCATATTACACCAAAAGGCGGAATTCCTTTGCCTTGTATCAGATGTAGTTAGCTAGCAACAGGTGCACAGAATAAAATACCCTGGACGGACGGCCGACATGCAATGTTTGTTGAGAGTGATTGACAGTTGCTTGGTTACAGAAAGACGCAGCCTTTTGTTCAGTTGAAACATTGCATTTTTTATTAAATTACTAAATTACGGCACTGTAAAACGGGATGGCACAGGGCACGGGCCCCTACCCACACAAGAATTGTTGTGCCACCCCCCCCCCCAAAAAATGACAAACATATTTGGAGACAGTCTGAATGTTTCTCCACTAAGACAATACCGTAACTCATTCGATATCGAGATTACGCAGAATGACATACAGGGTAGGCTATATGATCAGAAAGCCTACATTGAAAGTTACGCCGTATACACCTCGCAAAAAAACTACGATAACCTTAAATGAAAAAACAATATTTTGCACTTGAAGATCTGGCTTCCCCCCAAAATGCAATGATAAGGTTTAGACCCAGTACTTCATAATACATTGAGTTTCCAATTACTAGTCAAAAAATATTTTCTGAAGAAAAACCGTATGATATCTTTCAAAAATATTGATGCTTAGATAAGTGCTTCCTCACAATCAACGAGCCGCCCAAAATTCGCTCCGCTTACGTAAAAGTTCTATATATATCACACGTGGAAAACCCGAGATTTTACACACGTAATTCCCATTGACATTGGTCACGGAACATAAGTAGGTCATCGACATTCGAACTTGCCCAAGTTCATTGCACCATGGGAACGACTCAACACATTGAACACGATGGTACATTTTCCCGCCGTCTGGACGCCGAGTGTAAATTTTGGTGTAATATGCAAATTATTAATGGTACTATGCTGTGCGGTTAAAACTTATTGCGACACATACAAATTTTCGGACGCTGTTGTAGAAGAAACTTTTGTATCAAATGTAAAGTACTGTATGGTACTATATTTTATAAAAGACGGTTTTCCTCAGGTGGTAGGGAAAGGGGGTGATTCGGTGAACTCAATCTCTTTGTACAGTACTTGGATACTTAAAATGACAATGTACATGCAGTTTCTATTTCTCTTTAGTAAGCTCTACTTAGCATTGTTATCCTTTGTGGATCTTTATTGGAATAAATACGAAATGTATTGTTTGACGCCAGTATTTAACGGTAAGCATTTGTTTAATTTTTGACTGAGCTTCAAAATCCATTTTCAAAAAAGTCTGTTTACATGAAGGTTTTATAAAATCGACATATAGCTAGGGTTGGAAAATATTAACTTAACCACATTAACGAAAGTTGTTCTATTATCCAAATAAAATACATGTTTCTCGTACTGAGATCTGAAAAAAAAACGGGCGGCCATTTTTCTTCTTTTCATGCGCTAATACTAGTTTGGAATATGTGGCAACCTTTACAAAATAATTTTTAAGGATAGTTTAGATTTCTTGTAATCCGAATAGAAACTCGGGAATCAGGAAAAAGGAGGCCCATTGCGCGGACGAGAAACATGTTTTGTTTTTAACCGGCCTTCTTCAAAGTTGTTGGTTGAAAGTTTTTTTTTACTTTTCAGTTGTTGGGTGGAAGTTTTTTTTTCTTTTCATTCTGTTGGAGCCAACGGTAAATTATATAAAAAATTGACACAAGAAACGCTTAGTAACACTTTATTATTTCTTCTAGGTTTTCTAATTCTTTCGGCGACTTTAATCCTATTCATTGAGCACAATAGCATTTCCTGCGTAGAAACTCTTACATGGATTATACGAGGTGTCTACGCGGCAATTTGTTTGTCAACGAGTTTATACGCGATTGTACTTGTTTATACGTCTTTATATATACGATCATGTGCGCGTACACCATAGATGAAAGTTGAGGAAAATACCTGTTGTAGTTACGCGATACCGGAACACTACCGGTTGTGTGAAATCCGAATACCACACAACGCTAATCGTGGAATATTTCGATTTAATCCCTTCATGAATGGTCGTTCCGTATCGTGAAAGGTTATTGTCGGGCTACTACACCTGTAGGAATATTACTTTGTAGTTTAATGAATTTTAATCGTCCTATCCTAAATAATGGTCGGCAATAGTCGGAGAGTCGAGTGGTGTGAATCCCGACGTAACAACACTGTACCTACATCATACTGTACTTTTAGATATGCTTCGACTAGTGTGTTGTATACTTTGAACACACGTTATATCAAAAAAACGACTGTTGTAATTCTAAACGGCCTATTCAACGATTTTGCGTGATTTTGTACGTTTTAAAACTGACCGCAAAACCGCGAATAATTGTGCGAATTTCGTTCAAAACTTTTCGTCCGAATTTTTCAACGATTTTTTAAATCGCGCAAAATCGCATAATTTCGAATAACGTCGAATAAAATCGTACAAAATCGCAGAATATCGTTTCTTCGAAATTGTACGATCGTTAAGCGATCACAGTACTGTACTTGTTTCTTTTTCTGTGAATAGTGCAGATCTGTTGCTCTATCCACCTAGCAACTGTGTCACGTAGCAATATGTTGACATCAATCATGTGGAATTCACCATGTCTGTAAAGGTGACAGTCTTTTTTAATTTTTTTCAGGAGCAGGCAAACCACCCATGTATGGCGACTATGAAGCACAGAGACATTGGATGGAAGTGACTTTCAACCTCCCTGTGCAAAAATGGTCAGTCTAACTGTTTGTTTTCATACAGTTGAACATAAAGATTGCACAAAACATTGCAAAGTGTTGGAAAGTGTCCTAAATGGTTGACTTTGATAAATCACTATCAACTTTCCAAGTGTGACAACTTCTTCTCCAAACATCTGGAGTAAAGTTCAACAGTCCAAATTTAACAATAGATTGTGGTTTACACTCAGAATCTTTGTTTTTAAACAGCCCACCACTGTTCATCAGCAGGAGAACCATAGAGAAATCAGAAAGCCTGTCTAACCATTATATGCTTGTGGTGTGTGTTTGTATGTACAATGATTTGACTGGGGAATGTAATCTGTGATTAGGCAAATGCAAAGAACACAATGTTTCACCTAATTCTGCCAATGTTTGTAACTGTGAAAGTGATGATTGAAGGAAATCTTAACTACAACATGTTTTCGTGCAAAAAAGGAAATGCACATATCCCTCACATCTCGAAAACCGAGGGAGCTATCGACTATAATCGGTTGTAGAGTAATTTAAGAAATGTAATTTTCATCAGTTCTTTCTGCCTGTGGCATTCTAAGTTAATCAGAACTAAACTGCTAAAGATACATTACCATTTCGGTAAATTTCTTTCAAAAATACAAACTTTAACAGCAGGTTACTAAATTATTGTCGACATAGAAAAAAGACAATGATTTTTACGAATTCGCACGATTTGGGGGTTTTCTCTATATAAAACATGTGATTGAGTTATAAGCAAAGGTAAACTAATATCTGACTTTCCTACGGTTAAAGAGATTGATGAAATCGTATGTTTTTCAATACTAAAACACTGGTTCATATATAAAGAATATTACAAACAAAAAAGGATAGCTCAGGATTCTCTGTACGTGAAGGGAACACATTGTTTGTGTTTTGCCTAAAAATGTCAAAAAGCCTCTCACCTCTTCTTAGTATTAAATTTTAATTTGTAGGAGCCTAACTGGTTGAATTTGCACGCAGCTTTCATGATGATATTTAGTTTCATTGAGTGAGAAGCAGGATATTAATTCGATCAAACAAATGGCATTAACACGTTCACTGTAGTGGTCTAAGTGAAGAATCCATCGCAGCAATAAAAGTTCTAATGAAAAACACTGGCAATATCCGATTATTACAGTGCTGTTTTGGTTTAATTCCTGTAGAAAATCATAGAAGAAATGTCAACGATTTTCTACCAATTTCTATAATTATTTACAAATTGTCTACTATTGTGGTTTACACGATGCATCGACATGTCAACAGAAGCAAATAACATTTTAGATAAAACATCAGCAGTTTCATCTGATCATATATTCCATAACAAGTGGTGTCTTGAAATTTCTATCCTCCACTTCAAATGGTATGGTAACATTTTCCTTACCTTTGCCATGTCCCCCCCCCCCCCTTCTCTTGCCAACAAATATGTTTTGTGGCTTCAATAATAAAAGCCAATTTGCTGACTTCACGTCTTCCACCCGAATTGGCATAGAACTTGCTTCATGTGGTTCCATGTGTCTAGCTGGCATCTTGGATGTTCGGCAGATTACCAAAGTTTTTAAACATGATGACCAAGTTTCTCAGCAAATGACAATTTGCGTCCAACAAAGTTGTAGCTTATAACCAAGGTCAGGTTGAAAACGCCGAACTTCCATGATGTAGTTTGTTTTTGCTATTGTCTTCTGGCCTAGTTTCAATTAAGTGGGTAAACTTCTAAGAGGTTCATTAACCGAGGGGGGTGGTTGTGTCTACAGCATTGTCAGCCACCTGCTTGGCAGAGTGCCAAGCAGCCAGGCAGTTACATATTATGCTAATTGTAACGTATTGGGTATTCCAGATGAGAATAATGAAACGAGATGGTTCTAAGTCCAACGTGGTTTATTCAAGTCCTGAACTGGAGGGTGCATCCTGATATTACGGGATGCTACACTCCTCCTTCCTTATCAATATGTCTCTTTTTTTTTTTTTCTAATCAGTCACTTCTTTTTTCTTAGGAACACAACAAAAACAACTCAACAATATTTACAAATCCAAGATCTGTCTTGGCTTAATCACTCTACTGGAACGGCGTAGTGCAATGGGTCTGTTTGGAGTGGGGTAAGGGTTTATAGGAAGAACCTCTGAAATGGAGGTATTAGTCTGCTGTGGACTATTTTCTCTTGTTTGTGAAGTAGCCGAAGAAGTTGCATTTGACAACATCCCCCGAGGAGTGGTTACCACACTTGGAACAAACTCATGCACAAGGTCGTTTCCAGCTTCAGGTTGATTGAATACACTCTTGTTTAATGGTAACATCTGATCAATGTGTGTGTATCGCATTTTACCTGATCCTTGTATGTGAACCAAATAAGTATGGGATCCGCAGATCTTGACAATTTTACCAGGTAGCCATCTGACCTTCTGATTTTGGTGGTTTTTTACTCTAACACAATCATCAATATCAAATGTGCGCCTCTGAACTCTCCCCTCATCGTGATAAAACTTTTGTTCTTCTTGCTTTCCCTTTACAACTTGTTGTAAGTTAGGTTTCAGTAGAGATAATCTGTTTCTAGGATGTCTCTTTAGAAAAAGCTCGGCCGGGGAACGTCCAGTGGTTGAATGAGGTACATTTCGATAACTGAACAAGAAATTTGCTAGTTTGTGTGAAACACTCATGGCTGATTTGGTAGGATCAAGCTTAAATTTGATTAGAGCTCTCTTTACGGTTTGCACCTGTACGTTCCGCAGCACCATTCGAGGCAGGATGGTATGGCGAAACCCTGGAATGTTTAATTCCATTACTTAGCATGAAATTACGGAATGCTTCAGAGGTAAACTGTGGTCCGTTGTCAGACACTATTTCCTCTGGAAGACCGTAGGACGCAAATAAGTTATGCAACACCTCTATGGTCTTTGTAGTGGTTGTTTGATACATGGGGATTGCTTCAACCCATTTGGAATAACTATCAACTAAGATAAACAGATGGGCCACCCAACTGCTACCTAGTCATAAACCCTTGATAACACAGGGTCCTTTCTGGTGGCCTCACAAATATCTGTTGATGTGATAGGAAGATCATTTACCTGGGAGAAATGATAAATGGTCTCCTCATGCAAAGTATCATGACCCTTGTGGTTACACGGTAACCGTGACAACGCATCCGCATTGCCATGGTCCGCTGATGGACGATACTCAACATTGTAAGTATAGGCAGATAGAATTAAAGCCCATCTTTGCATACGTGCTGCTGCCAAAGTTGGTATTGGTGATTTTGGATTCAAAATCGTTGTGAGGGGTTTGTGGTCAGTTACTAAAGAAAACATTCGACCGTATAAAAATTTGTGAAATTTTCGAACCCCGAAAATCAGTGATAATGCTTCTCGCTCAATTTGAGCATAATTCTTCTCACTACTCGACAGAGTACGGGATGCAAAGGCAATTGGCCTTTCTTCGCCATTTGGCATAATGTGGGAAATAACAGCGCCAATACCATAGGCTGATGCATCACATGCCAGTTTGAGCACTTTGTTAACATCATAATGAACTAAGAGTTGACTTTGCAATAATTGTTCCTTACTTTGATTAAAAGCAATTTCACATGCTTCAGTCCACTTCCAGGACACGTCTTTACGCAATAACTCATTTAATGGATGCAACAATGTAGCCAGATTAGGCAGAAATTTGCCATAGTAATTTAACAGTCCGAGATACGATTTTAGTTCTGAAACGTTGGTTGGGCTAGGAGCCTTTTTAATAGCTTCCAGCTTTTGAGCAGTAGGATGTAGGCCATCACCATCCACTTTATGCCCCAAGTACTCAACAGAAGGTTTAAACCATTCACATTTGGATGGCTTAACCCTGATATGGTATTTCTCTAAGCGACTTAACACTTCACCAACGATTTGCTCATGACGTGTCATGGAGGGGGAGGATATTAAAATATCTTCAAGGTAACACACAACACCCTCAATACCCTGAAGGATCTGATCCATGATACCCTGAAAGATCCCTGGAGCTGTCGATACGCCAAAAGGTAACCTGTTAAATTGAAACAAACCCAAATGGGTATTAATGGTTAACAATTTCTTTGACTGGTCGTCCAACTCCAATTGCTGATAAGCCTGAGTCAAATCTAATTTGGTAAACACCTGCCCCCCAACTAATGTTGCAAACAAGTCATCCGCTGTCGGTAAGTTACACCGAGCATTCTCAATATCACGGTTCACAGTCACTTTATAGTCCCCACACAAACGGATTCCTCCATCCGCTTTGGGTACCACAACAATAGGTGTTGCCCAGTCACTTGTGTCCACCTTTTTGCAATAGAAACAGGACTGTTCCTTAAAAGGGCATTCCTCTGGGGCATGGTTAGGGTCTGTACAACGATAACAAAATTGTCCTTGACCCCTCATATTTTCCGATTTCCTACCGTTATTTTGTTTGTGACTTTGAAATTTCCCATATCCCACCTTTATTTTATTAACCTGGGGTTGTTCATTCACAGGGCGTGATTGTGGTTGACCCTGGAATTCAAGTGTTTGTTTGGTGGCTAGCTCCATTGCGTTGGCTATTTCAGTCGCTTTTTGAAGTGTAAGTCGTGTCACAGATAGCAACCTCCTTTGAATCTGCTGATCGTTGATCCCACAAACAAGGCGATCCCTTAGGGCTTCATCAAGAAAGTTCCCAAATTCACAAGTAGCTGCTAACTTCTTAATTTCCACCAAATAGGCCGAAATATTTTCACTATCACGTTGATCACGCTTATGAAATTTAAATCTCTCTGCTATTGTCAGTGGTTTCGGTGAAAAGTGATCCTTTAACATGGCCGTCAACTCGACTAACGACTTCTCGGCTGGTTTCGTCGGTGACAATAGCGATTTTAACAACGCATAGGCTACCGGACCTACCACGGTGAGGAACGTACTCACGGCTCTGTCATCGCGTATGTTATTAGCCTGGAAGAATAACGCTAGGCGTTCGAGGTAACACTGGACATCCTCCTGTCCTTCTCTAAACTCGCCAATTTGGCCAATCGTTGCTGCCATCGATTTGTATTAAGGTTCCTGAGTACCGGAGCGGAACTACTATATCGTTATTTCTCGAAAAAAAGTTATCCTATCTTCGTCGCCAGTGTAACGTATTGGGTATTCCAGATGAGAATAATGAAACGAGATGGTTCTAAGTGCAACATGGTTTATTCAAGTCCTGAACTGGAGGGTGCATCCTGATATTACGGGATGCTACACTAATTTACAGACCGTGGTTGGCGGCAACTTGACTTGCTTGCGATTGGACTACCCAAATATAGTGGTAGGTGGCTTCTATATTTCCATGACATCCAGGTCAGCGCATAAAAACATTCTGCATACATTACTGCAGAACTGCCAAGCGACCAATTAGCCAGGTCCGCAACCTGGATAACCAGGACTTTTTTGTGCATTGTAGCCTCGTTATGTACTCTGAAGATTTCTGTGGTATCATAGCAAAGTTATCAAGTAAGTAACCGATATTTCAAGGCTTGTTACTTTGACAGTAAAAAAGCTTTTAGTGACATACACGTATAGGAATTTGTGGATGAAGCCATGAAGGGTGGGGTTAATTTTGTGATGGAATTGGGCAAGTTATATACAGGTACCATACAATAGTAGAGGATGATTAGCAAAACTCTGACACCTATATGGAATAACTGGATTATATTCTCAGATTATATTCATTAATAATTGTGCTGCTGTGTTGAACTACTACAACCAGTTATGGTGAGCGTCTCAACTTCTCAAGTGTTATTTACTCTGTTCTTGTTTAAGCCCTTATTTTACCTTTCACTCAGCAAATGAAACCTTCATGTATAAGAAAGGTACAGTAGCAAATACAAAATCAATCTTGTTCTAGACACTTGTTTAAGCTTTACTAAAAATCTAAAATGTAGACGTACACAAGACAAAATGCTGTGATCATTTTAAATTTAACAACGTTGGAGAAGTTCAGGGAATAATTAGTTACTAGATACAGGTTGCCTGTATGATGTTTCCATTCAATATGTGTGTGTGTTGCTGCAAAGAAGTACACATGCGTTCATGAACCTTCTTTACGTAGCCGGCAACTCCAAATTTCTCTCTTAACCAGATATTCTTTTGTTTTTGGTTTCAAAACTAGACAAATTTGATCCTATTTTTTTTTATATTAACCTTGGCCTCCCACAACCCCCCCCCCCCCACACCAATAGTATACCTAGGCATTTAGTTCATATTGAAGGGAAAATGTCAGAAGAAGGCATGCAATGCAAATTTTCAAATCCCTGGGTTATCCAATGTTTTATTATTAAATAAATGCTCCCTTAATCCTGTTGTGAATAGACTTACAGTTAGGCCAGAAACGTTGGGATTAGCCGACACATTCCGACGCTTTCTGATAGCAGTTCTACTGTAGTTGGTATATTGGGAACTGATCGATATAAGATCTTGCTACATAGAGGTGTGATAAACCACATATTCTGTCATGAGTATCACTGTTTGTTTTGGGAAGAGAAAATGTCACAAAGCATCAAAGTGTAAACTTGCGTCGGAAAAAGAGTTTTGTTTCCTTAATATCCATCTGTGAAAGCTTAGCTCACAGCGGCTGGGATATTTCCTCATTGCCTACAGTATGTATACATCGTGCTGAAGGTGTGTGACAACTTGTGTGTGCAGTGAAAAAGAACTTCTGTGTACTGCACATATTTGTGGCCTTGGAATTAAATAAATGGATGTCTGGCTGGCTGGCTCATACTAACAATTAAGTGAAGCATAGGAGAAGGGAAAGAATGCAGTCATGTAAATATTAGGGATTTATATAGTCATAATGTTACTTAAAGCTGGGTGGTGTGAATTGAAATTCTGGTAAAATCATTTATACTGTGTTATCCTGTATATCATACTGCAGTCTATTGTTCTTTTACCAGAACTTTGAAGCCAAGGAATGCTTCCTCACAATTTCTGATTACCCATAGTGCAGAATGAATATTAAAAAAGCTACTACTATTTATATTTTTTTTGTCCTTCTCCAGTTTATTCCCTACCCTGCTCCTTTAATCCTCCCTTTGTCCCTCCACTGTTTATCTCCTACCTCTCCTCTTCCCCTGTTGCTTTCTTCTCTCCATCCCTTGTCCACTAATCCCCTTACATGTATCTCATTGTGTTCACCGTGCTCATTAACCTGTCTGTATTCTGTGTGTGTTTTTGTCCCTTCTGTTACTGTTACTTGTCATTTAGCCTCTGAAGAAGATCCTGCTAGGATCGAAACGTCAGGCCAACTTACTTTTACACATGTATACTATTTAATAAGTGGAGGTAAAGGTCAATACCACTCTTTTATTTTCCACAATATTCTTCAACATTTCAAATTTTGGGAGTTTATAAAATGATGGATCATTAACATCAGCACCTTCTCTTTAAATATCAAGGATTCTGACAGGGTTACCTGGTGAAATGCAGAGTTCAATATGCAATGTAGAAATCACACCTCTTTATCATCTCTTACAGGTACCAGAATTCCTCAGACAATGACCTTCAGTATTGGGGCCTAGACTATCCACCCCTAACAGCTTACCATAGCTGGCTTTGTGGATATGTGTAAGTTGACCTATCATGAAATGTAGTAAGAAAACATACATTATTAATTATCCAGTACAATTCACAAGTGTAACAACTTAAAATCTGAATGTCAAATAATTCACTATTGCCATGAACTGCTCACAATTTATCATTTAAAGGGCCTGCGTTAGCCATGATCAATTCAATAATATCTTGTTTAAATAGCAACTGTTTTTTTTATGGGAAGGTCATGATCCAAATATATTTAATGACCGCTGCTACTGCTGCTGTTAAGTAGCCTGCACAAAGTAGACTAGCAACTGTATGGAATGACTGTTAATCAAAATTATGATTACCTCGGCCAGACCAAAGATTTATACTGCCATATGTGTAGGAGTTAAAAGCATTCTGGTGCTGTGGCCGAGTGGATGAAGGTGATGGCATTTGAAGCAGTGAAGCTTAGCAATCAGGAGGTCAGTTCAAAGTAAGGTTGGTTTTTCATCCAAGAGCAATTTATGGTTTTCTCATCTGAAATGACTCGTGCTAAATTGAACAGAACTCAAATTTGAGTGAAATGTTGTATTGGAAGCCACCAACATGAAAGTTGTAAGCCCTTGTGGGCTTCTCCCACATTCATGGTTGCTTAAGTTTGTTAAACATAACTGCCTGGTTATGATTATTATTATCATTATTATTCTGAAGGAAACAGTGAAGTTTAGTCATTCCATACATGAGTGATGCGTACATACTGTAATACCTCAAAGATTGGAGGATTAAATTTCTAAGATTAAAGTGCTCCAATGGGAAAACCATTGAAAGGAATATGTAAGACACATATCTTCAGTACTTAGTTCCTGTTAGCAATCTACTCTTCTCATAGTTTCAGTATTTTCAAGCACTTATCCAAATATGGCTGAAACCATCACTGGTAATGATTCATTGAGTAAAAAACTAGAAGCATGTAACTAAATGCAGTCATCTAAATGTTCAAGAAGATGATTTGTATTTCCTGACCAAAGTAATTCAGCTCTGTTGTACGTTTCACCAGACACACTGGCTTTTGGGTTCGGACACCTGAATTTTCAATAAAAGTGTTATGCAATATTGCTTCTTTTGTCCGCCTTAAATATTCCAAGAAATGTTGTATTAAAGTCAATCTAGTCAGTAGAATCATAACTCAGTGAAGTGGTTAGTTAGTCTAGTCTGCTTTATATCGATAGCGAAATGGAACCAGAGCTTCATGTACATGTCAGGCAGGTTTGTGGCTCACATGGGCATAGCTTAGATACTTTATTTTGAATTTCCCAGAATTTGTTTTCATTTCTTACGTCTGTTGCGACAGCCACACCAGTGCAGCCATCTGCCAATATACATGTTGCGCTAATGTATTTGTGCGTGGTAGGATATGTAGTACTAACACAGACCTGATTATTCTTGTTACCTGCAGAGCAGACAAGATTAATCCGGACTGGGTAGCGTTGCAGAGTTCAAGAGGATATGAGAGCGATACGCACAAGCTGTTCATGCGGTATACTGGTAAACATCACAAAAAATTGCTGAACGAAAATATGTTATATTTTTATGACAATATGCCAGGTGACAGACACTTAGCTGATTTATTCTGAATCACCAGACGAGAATCACATTCTGATAGAATTTGTTAATATGAAGATGTAAATCTTTTAAAGTTGGGTCAAATGTTCCCTTGTTGTGACTGTAATGCAATAGCAGACCGATGTGTTTGAGTCCATGATCATTATCTGACAAATTTATCTCTTCAAATTAAATGGTCTTTGCCTTTCGTTTGCTCTCCGCAAAGTTACTCCAGTAATGGTACAAAGTAGTCTACAATAAAAAAAAATGATTTAAGTGATTTGATTGGAGGATCTGAAGTTAACAACCCTCTTGACTTATAAATTTCTCTTCACAGTGATGATAGTTGATGTGATCCTCTACTTGCCTGCCATCCTTCTCTTTTACTTGTTTGCAATCAAGGGCAAGACGATAGGAGAGAGGCTGTTTCTAACGTCAACCGTGCTGTTGTATCCAGGACTGATACTGATTGATCATGGACATTTCCAGTATCCTTGACTCTTATTTTAAATTAGCTTTAATCGCCAGTGAGTGTAGAGAATAGGAACAGTCTAGATAAAAGTGATATATAACACCACAAAAAACCACAAAGAACAACAGAACCCAGACAACATGGACAACAGGAGCACAAGAAGTGGGCAAGGGGGCAAGGGAAGCAAACAAAGGCAACACAGGCAACACTCACAGAAAACAGGAAAAAAACCATAAGAACCATATAGAACAGAACAGAACAGACCAGCACAGAACAGAACAACTAAACAAAAAAGAAAAGAAAAAGAACACAAGAAAGAAAAAATACAATCTCAACAATTGACAGACCAGGGAACAGATTTTGTCAAAAAATACAAAAACAATAACAAATGCACAGGAATTATGGGGTGGAGTGGGAAAGGGCTAGTGTACAGGAGACACTAAGCATTGTATACAGCCCATTGGGAAGTAATTAATACCTGGTCTTTCCTTAAAGGTTACAGCATATGTTTTGATCACCAGACCAAAGCAGATTCATGAAAAAAGAGTTTAGCTTTAGGCACTGCAGTGTCAAAAGTAGGATGCTGAGGAAGCCTGCCCCATCACTGCAGCTAGGCTACATGGATCATTACATGTCTGGTAATATGATCTACAGTTTAACACAATAGCTACTGCTGGTCTACAGAGGTATTAACCTCTGTTGTTTTCAGCATTGCTGCAGGGGAGTATACAGCATTCTGTGGCATTTCTATTTGACTTCGTATCTGAGGGAAGTTTCATAAACTTATCAAAATATTCATAATTTTAGACAGGTATCTCTAGCAAAATTTAACAAATGTACTTTCATATATTGTATTACAAAGCTTCAGTTCCTTGTTTTTCATAACAGTCCATGACTGCTTTCTGTAGATATAATAATGCCAGCCTTGGGTTGACAGTATTTGCCGTGACCTTCGTCAGTCTAGGTCATGACCTTTGGGGTTCTTTCTTCTTCGTCTGCGCTCTCAATTACAAACAGATGGAACTTTATCATTCCGTTCCTTTCTTCTGTTTTCTCCTGGGAAAATGCTTCAAGTCCTCTGAGGAAAATGGGTAAGAAACCATTTAATGTCCCAAATTATGTATTTTAAGGTGAAATCCCTACTATATGTTCTCATCATCTGTAATTTTTCCTAACCTAAGCTTAGATCCATAAATCCAGTATATTTGCTCTCCTATTGCCAGCTTTATGGGTGTTTGCTACAATGGAAGTGAAGAGAATAAACTTTAATATTTTTATTCCTATTCGACTGTCATTAAGTTGTTAGTTTTACACTGACCCCCTGAACCATGCGCTATTTTTAAGTGAGAGTATGTCGTTGCTCAAATGCTGTAATGTAAACCACAGTGTTATAATTACTCTATAACCAGAATGTGCAATCAAAGTGTGTTTCTGGATGTCAAAGTGTACCAATACCCTGGAGGCTGGGCAATAGAAACTATAAACATGCATTGAAGCAACTATGTACAGTACTCATGTTGCTGTTGACAGGGGGGGGAACAAATAAATTTGCCATCATATAGAAAGGATCAGTTACATAATAATAAAATGTGTGATCAAGTTCTGTGTTTTCTTCGTTAAAGAGAAATATACTCTGATTTGATTTTGGACACTCATTGAATGGCCTATTATTAAATAACAATAATTAAATTCTGTTTCTTATCAAGATACTCAACAGTTTTATGTTACAGTCGACTCAGTATCATAATTTGAACCTTCTGCATCCTGTTAATAGTAAAGCTCTTTAACATTCTGACCATTATTCCACTGGACCTTTCTTTTTTTCTCAACAGCTTGTGGAAACTAATTAAAATTGGGTCTGTGGTCGTATTAAGCTTTGGACTTTGTTGGTTACCATTTCTGAGAGATACAGATGTTGCTCTACAGGTCCTACGTCGCCTCTTTCCTTTTGGAAGAGGTCTCTTTGAGGTAAGTCCTGACCAATCCTGTCCCGCCCACTAAGAAAGAGGACTTGACCCGCCAAAATGTGAGGTACCCTTACACATAAACTGGTCTCTCTCTCTCTGAGAATACTGTCAGGTTGAGGCAGGGAATAATTTATCCAGTATTCCATCGCAAAATGCTATTCAGAATGGTTAAAATGCTACATAGGTGCATAGCAGTTTTGTTCACAACAGACATAGTATTTAATGTGTAAAAGTAAGTTGGCCTGACGTTTCGATCCTAGCAGGATCTTCTTCAAAGGCTAAATGACAAATAACAGTAACAGAAGGGACAAAACACGCACAGGACAAAAAGGTTAATGAGCATGGGGAACACAAAGAGATAGATGTAAGGGGATTAGTAGACAAGGGATGGAGAGAATAAAGAAAGAGAGAAATTACAATAAAATAGTATTTTATTGGAGACAAAATTCAGAACCTTCAAAACTGCTACACAAAACTTTGAATACTTCAATTACTCCCTGTTAGATTCAAGAGATGAATAGGTTTATAAAAAGCAGATGTGCTATAAATGCTTTTGTTGTTCATCACTGTAACTGATTGGTAGTCTACCGTGTTCTTACAAACAGGAAGAAGCTATAATGTGCTGAAACTTAAATTTTTCATGTGAAGATATTTATCAAATATCCCATATCTTGTGTTTTTTTCAATGGCAACTCAAGTAGTACTTAGCTAATGAGAGAAATGTTGAGAAAATTGTAAAAAATGTATTCATGAACCTTTTATACTCTTAAGTGTGTTTGTTCACTGCTTCTGTAGAATCTCATTAGAATCACTTGAGCTGATTTGATAAACCATCAGAGAAGATTTGAAATTGAATCCCCAAAGTAGGCCCTTAGAAGTTATCATTACTTAGTAGTTTCTTTTAAGAATATTTAAGTACAAGTTCAGCATGTTTTTCTTAAGTATTCCAAGTTTCTTTTTGATGTGATTAATAAATATAATTATCATGTGTCTGAGAGAAATATGTTGACTGTGTAATCACATCTATTAAAATTCTTGCTCGTTAACCATCACATGGGACAAAATCTAGGTAGGTGTCTTTTGGCAGCAGTATGTCGAGGAATCCCTTTTTCATTTGGTAACTTATTATGCCAAACTGCAAAAATCTTCTGTAATTTGAAGTGCAGGGATATCATCAAACTAAGTTTTCCCTTCTAGATGTATCATTAATTGTATTTTCTTGTCATATTTTGGTTTCTTCAGGATAAAGTATCTAACATCTGGTGTGTTCTGGATGTTCTTTTCAAACTGAAGAAAAACATAGCACCAGATCATCTAGTCCTCCTGAGCCTAGCAACCACTATTATGTGTTTGCTGCCCTCTGCATTCCATTTACTCCTCAATCCCACCATAGAAAAATTTAAGTATTCACTGGTAAGTAGAAATCAATTTTATGGTAACACTCATGCAAGAGTAGTAGAGTTTCTTTGTGGAAAAATCCCTTTGCTCACATAGTATCGCTATTCGCATGTACAATGCAACGAAGTGGGACATATTTGTGAACTGTTTTTTACTTTTGTGAATTCTGGTTATAAGATATGATCATTACTTGAATACTGTTATATGGTTATGAAAATTATTTGTTTGTTCATGGACATACATATACCTGGGTTTTTGCTAGTACTGTACTCAGCTGCTAAACATTTCATTTTCTAATGTTACACTGGACTTTAACCAACTGCAACTTAATACCAACGACCAGCCTCACCCCCCCTCCCCCCCCCCATACTCCCTCATCCCAGATTGTTACTACATGAAAACTGCAGATTATCATTTTTCTTTAAATTTCTCTGCAGGTTAATTGTTCACTGGTATTTTTCCTATTTTCTTACCAAGTGCATGAAAAGAGTATATTAATACCAGCATTGTAAGTATTATATGTCACTTGTGATAACTTCATTTATAAAGCTCATCATATTATTACTGTTGTACCTTTATAAAATAAAATAATAATAAAAATAAAGTAGTACTTATATAGCGCGTTCATCAGCAACGCTGCTCGAAGCGCTTTACAGGAATTGAAACAATTATTATACAGGAAACATTTAAAATACAGGAAACATTCAAAAGCAAATAGTAGAAAAGTATCGCCTAAAAGGTATACACCATAAAACCTATAATAGGATAGAAAAATACATATAAAGTAGTCATTTATTAATAGAATGTCTGTTACTAACTAATATTTGATGTTTTAAAGTGGTTTTTAGATTTTCTTTAACCTCATTTACATATATCCACCTCTTTAATGTGTATCGCTATGACAATCCATTGTAGTATGGAAACAACCATGTCTGTGTAGGAGAAGATAGTCCTGGAAAGAGAATTTCCTCTGTAAATTTCCAAAGTGCCTAACCATGGTTGTGCCGCCTCTCAAGGTGTTTCACTAAGGCATGGCACACAATCACCACGTCTCATTTGCATATTGTAGGTGTGGGGTCAGCTGAAGAGATTCAAACTCACACAGTTTAGTTGTTTCACATGGTTAATAGAGTATCATAGTGATACACATTCCAGTGAGAGATATTCAATGATGATGATGATGTTGATGAGAAATGCATTGAATGCATGTGATGATGAGAAATGCATTGAAATGATTTAAATTATATATTAAAACACAATGAGGGGGCATTGAGTCACTCCTGCAAGAGTAAAGCTATCAAAAACTGTCTTGTAATTCTCACTTTTGATCTCACACTGTACATATCAAAGTGAAATCATCAAACAGGTTATTCATGTGAGGGAAACAATAGTTTAATTCACTTTGACCTTTATTGGTTTCTCTCTCCTTTGTTCCAGATCTGTGTGTCTAGTCTTCCATAATCAGCCGTTTCTTGCCTCTTGGTTTCTCCTTATTTCTACATTCAGGTAAGAATTCAAAGCCTTACCAGTTTATAGTTTCAATGGTGTCACTAAATATGGCTTTAAAAGAAAGTACCCACAGTTCAACTCTACAAAGTATTTTCTTGATGTGCAAAAAAAACATTTTTCTTTTGATTGTTGACAAACAAAAGTGATGATATTCCCAAATGTAAATGAGTTTCTGAACAGTCAAGTTTTAAGTTCTTATTACACGTAGAAAAACAGCTGAACCTTAGTATTGTACATTCCTATAACCATATGAAGTGAGTTTTTAGTTGTGGAACAAGTTTTCCCTTGCTATTTTACTCTTTTTCGTCTTTTTGTTAAGGTCTACTCGACTATATGCAAATGCCTTCTCACATTCATGCCAAGGGAATCATGCAAAAAAATATGATTTTCTGTTGGAAAAAAAAAACATGCACTGTGTAGAAGTTTGCCCAAGAGTTATTATCACATTTGTAGTATATTTATACCCTTCGTCAATTATGTTATCGGTGAAAATCAAATAACTTTTTAGTTATATATATATAGTTATATTATATATATAATAAAGAAGATGCAGAAAGAAAGCAAACTTAGAAAGCAGTCTGAGAATCAGAATGTTCTGATAGCAGTTGCCAAAGGAGTCTATAAATTTGAGAGATGTGACCACCATTTGACTTCCCGGCATGGTCCAGTTACAACACTGATTGACATATCATCATCATTGTAGGAATATTTAGGAAAACATAAGTTTTTTTTTAATGTATTTCCAGACCTTCAATAATTAACGATATGGGTTTGACTGTAATGAGAATTTTTTTTGGCTGTTTCTGAGATTCCTTTTATTTTCTGTGTTTTCTTTTTTTTTAGATTTGTTTGTGCATTTCCTGTAAATGGTACTAGGGAAATGTGTGCCATCTGGATTACTGTACATGTTGACGTATATATGTCTGTTATAGGTGATTCTTGAAACTTAAATTTCAAATGACATTCTGGCCCCTACATTAACATTCACTGTCATAATGATGTATAAGGTGACAGGTAATATCTTTCCAATTGTTAATATGCTTGATTTGTTTCTCAGCATGTTCCCTTTGCTGATGAAGGATGACCTCGTCCTGCCATACTTTGCCCTGACTCTGTTATTCATCACGGTTGTAGTCTTTTATACAGTGTTGTTTGAACACCAGTCTACGAGTACCTTCTTAATATTGTTGGTAAGTGGTTCCAGTTCCCCTCTCAGAGGCTAGCCTCTGTAATACATATCTGTGTATTTTATTTCTGTATGTTCTAGAATGTTTGCTGCAATGTTCTGTTTTGATTTTCAGTTTGATCTGATTTTTTTTCGAATCCAGTTTGATCGGATTAAAGTGCATGCTAAAAGTTGGAGAGATAAAAGGTAGCACATTTTGTTGTGTATTGGGTCCATTCTTGATAAACCTCATCAACATAGATCTTGTCAACATAAGACCACCTGCCTCCTGCCACCACTCCCTGATGGCACTGTGATCATTTCAAATGCACACTTTGACAAAAAACAATGTTTAAATGTTTTAATACTGTAAATTGTGTTTTGTGGGTTCCAATTCATTCCTCATTTAATGACTGTAAGCAGAATCCTTGGTTGATATGTCCTGGTCTAATAATGGAAAAAAGAATGTGTGGGGTAGTGATGTTTTCATAGCTCTTCTGGTTTTCAAGTTATTCAGCTTTAAAATATGTTAAATCTCTGGAATGCTCCTAGAAGGCTGAATTGATGATGACCACAGCTTCTCAGTCCAGGTCTAAAAGTTAATCCATTGCATTATTAGTTCCAATATCTCAACTAAAACATGTTCTTTTAACATCATATGAAGGACAGAGCATTCTTGAATGACATTCAAGACAATTTGTCGTTGACAGAGTTGTACAACATGCTAAACATTCTTTTGAGGCAATAAAAGTCTTTATGTATTTTGCTATTGAGTTTTGTGTTTCATCTGAGGAACTGACCTAATGGTCTGTGTGTTAGACTTAATAGTCCAGTCACTTTTATTGATGAACCTCAGATGTTTAAAGGGTCATTTCTCAAAACTCTAAAGTAGCAAAGACATACATCCTGAACTGAAAGCAGTGATTTTTTTTAAGGTCTACAACATATCAACATTAATGTTGTGCCCAAAGTCATCCTTTAACTAATTTAATGATAGCATTTTTAATCTTTAACTAAAGTACAGTTCCATAGTGTGCCCTGAATCATAATCAGAAGGCAATTAGACAGTTATCCTCCTGCAGTCGGGCTCAGACCTGTGCGTAAATCCAGGCTGCCCACATTGCTATTCTTTTATATATGTTCTCAATGAATTTTAAATTGTTCAAAGAGAATTATATCTCTACAGAATGTAAACTTTCATATTTTCAGATTAGAGCAAATCTTATCTTCATTTGTGTGATAAAGATGTTTTTCCCCCCCTCAACAGGGTCTGTTATCTGTATGTGGAAGTGTCTCAATTAGCACCGTAGCAGTGACCATTCCTGCACCTCCTAGATATCCAGATATCTATCCAGTCTTGATATCTGGATATTCCTGCGGCCATTTCTTGTTCTTCCTACTTTATTTTTACTACGCTCAGCTTAGCTGTGAATCTGACGGGAGCAAAACGAAATCCAACAAACAAGCAAAGCTGAAAGTTACAAAACAGAAACAGAAACAGAAATATCAGCACAAGAAAAAAGGAAAGAAAAGAGATTAAATATAGGAAGAGATTTCACAATGTGAAGTATGGAATATGAATTTGATCTAACATCGTTCCTCTTTACCCTCGTGATTTTAAAATTGTTTTATATACTGTACTTTCATGAAGCTTTCTCTGGTATCAAATTGCTGCACAATTTTTCTTTACTTATTGTAACAACTTTGTGTCGAAAGTGTTAACATTTACATCAAATTGTTGCGTTCTTGTTTTGATTCAAAATAGGAAAGCTATTGTTAATGTTGAATATTCTTTAATATTGTCCTTACAATGGGTTAATGTTACAGTTTTGGAGGTCCAATACAAAATATTACATACTATTAATAAAATATCATTCTTTATTGTATCGTTGACAACCTGATCAAATTCCTTTATTATCAGTAAACTTAACTTTTTCTTTGACCTTAATTGAAAATTTGCTGAATTTACAATCTTCATGTTGTACCTGTGAACTAATTATGCAATATTATGATAAGAATTTCTATATAATATGGTTTGCAGTTTAAAAAAACTATCTAGTTTGCTTCATTTTTCTTCTGTTTGTGTACCAGAAAGTGCCTTTTGAATATCGAGTACAACAAATTATGATAATAAACTGGTGCTCAGCAAATAAAATCAATATGAATTTGTGAAAGACATTGCAGTGTGACATTTCCATACCAAACATCAATGTGATATGCTACATATATGCTCCTTTGCCTCTACCATTTGAGAGAGAAAAAGAAATAAAGAATTATGCTGCATGATTTCAATATCTGTTATAGTCATATTTATCAGTTTAATTGTCCAGGTGTAGATTACCATCAATGCTGAAAGAATCGAACAGGACCAGGATGTAAATGTATAAACATTGGGTTTAGGTCAAATTTCTGTTCCCGAAGTACAGTATATCATACCTTTTTATGCAGCTGCCCCTCCCCACCCACTCCCACCCTGCTTCCACACCATAATACCCAACATCTGCTGGGTCAGATTATCCTCTCAGACCCTTACAAAAAGTTAATTGAGAAACCCTAATTTTGCATCTTATTTTATTTTAATGCTAACAGCCTATTGGGAATTTCTGTTTTCGTTTCGATGATAATCATAACCTTTGCATTCATGATGACGTGTGCGTTTGTGACGCCCAGCTTGTAAACACGATATCTCTAGAAGGTCAGACCAATTTCATATATGGTGTGCAGAGGAACCACATTGATTTCAAGAAACATATTGTTTTTAGGGAAGTCAAGGTCATTTGGGGTCACCAGGGGTTAAATTGTGAAAACCTTGTAAACACTATCTCAAGATGGGAAGCATGGGCAGACTTTATATTTAGTGTGTAGAAGTACCGCATTGAGTGCAAAATGTCTATAGTATTTGGTGGAGGTCAGAGGTCATTTGGGGTCACCAGGGGTACAATTGTGAAAACCTCGTAAACATGTACATACTATGCATTACGTCAGATTTATGAACAAAACTGCTCATGTTACATTATCGAAACCACAATGCATTTTTGCATTCTGGTTAAATTATTAGCATTCTCAGTAAAGAACCTTATTGGGTGTATCGGTTGCAAAAACTAGGAATGGATGGGGCGAAAACCGGTGGGATTTGGGCGCAGATCTTCCCCGGAAGTATTTTGGTTTGTAGATGCTGATATGGGCTAAATCTGAAATCTCCTATTTTATCTCTTTACCGCATATTGCGACTTTATTATCAAAAACCTCCACAAAATTGTCTTGTTTATCGGAATTAGTCTTACTTTCTTTAACGAAATTTTGACATAGTTCACCTACTCCGGCTCCTCGCAACCATAAGAAGTTCGACGTCAGTGCAAGTAAAACTCAATTGTTGCCCATCCTATTACTACTATATATTCGTCAATTAGTCAACAATTACACTGGAGACCGTTACTAGGAACATGCATACGGCCGACTATTGGGCTGTTTATTTGCTTCTCCCACGATCGATTCGAGCAGTGCTCTCTCTTCATTTAATCCTCTTTCTAAATTCAGTTCCCATTCAATTAATAGTTCGAACGAGTCTATTGTGTTGGTTCAGGCTTAGAGGGAATATGAAAGGCGTAGTCGAAAAACAGTGGGCCAATAGCTTTTGTCCTCGAGCCAATTGGTAACTAACTCTGACCACATCGTCAGCACACCGGTGCATTGATAGAAACCGACACAAACGCTAGTATTTATACATCAATATAACGGTTTCTCTCGGACCAAAAGGCAAAGTAGTCGTCGTTGAACATATGACTATAACTTACGATCGAAGTCAGACCCAACGTTTTCAGAAGTTACATAAATTCTTAAACTTTCGCCTTTGTGTTTTTACTTTTCATTGGAAGATTTAAAGTTTCTTTTTCAATGAATCTAGACGTCTCGGCGTTCTTTTGTGATAATGGCTACGTACGTATTGCACGTATAGATGTAATATGTTAGTCAACTGTAACATGAATGACTAACATATAGTCTGAATTTGTTTATTTCTGCGTTGTCAAGAAGGTTTACTTTCGTTTTGATTGACAAAAATAGTAAAATGATTAAACAAAATCAGATCATTCATTGAATTTCAACGGAGATTGAAAAGCATGTGACATATCGTAATTCCGCTAATTCTTCGCTCTCAAGTTGGTCCATTTCATCACTGATATTTTTTGAACGATTCTTACGAACGGCAATATCGTTAGCAATGTCTTTAACATCGCGTCTCCTTAAGGTTAACCAGAAGTTACCCGACGGGGGTCCGGACGATGGCGGAGATGCTACCCCTTCAGAACACAGCGACTCTACTTCACTGGTCTCCAAACCGAACCAATTTCAACGCAAGAGTTCCGTTTGGTCAAACGTCGCTAAGAAGTTTGGTAACTCACCAAGTCGAGCGAGTGAGAAGAGAGTCTTTACTCCTAAAATAAGGTACGAGAATACTTACAAAACTCAGCCAGACGACGATTTGGAATATGATGACTACAAAGTGCGGAGGTTTGTGGAAGAAGTCATTGATATGAGATTAAAGAACGAACAATACGATGAATCGAAAGCGAGCGCACTATGTAGCAATCTCGCTGACGTCATCAAAGGACGGATGAAAAAAATGGGCTTCAAGCGACATAAAATAGTAGTTCATGTTGTGATAGGACAAAAGAGCTCCCAGTGTCTCTCTGTGTGTAGTCGCTGTATATGGGACACCATGACGGACAACTGCTCGACGGTATCGTACGAAAACCAATCTATGTTTGTTACTGCAAACATATATGGATTGTATTTCGAATAATTGCAACCACATCAATGAATGATTTCATGGAATGGTGATTAAAGGAGCATCATGTGACTTTGATACACTCATTATCTCTCCGAGATAGACACTATTGATCGCCGGTAGTGGATGATTCAAACTTCTTGAACTTCGACGGATTAAGATTGAAGGCACGTTCCCCTGACAGTGTTGATAGGCTATGTGACGTGGTCACCGTGAGCAAAGGTTTCTGTCCGACCGGTGGGCCATCGAATCCTGCTGTCCAAGGGTTTTATCACCGACATTAGATGACGATCCCCGGGGATGAACTAATTTTCCACCGTCATACACGAAAGAAGACCATAAAAACCTAACATACATTTGCCTTCACTATCAGTTTTAAGTTACAGGGATCGAATGGTAGACCTTTATATCCTCAGTCATGCATTGTAGGTAATAGGCTACATCTGAGTGATCTATGTGACAGTGCTATCAAAATGGATTATTTGAGTGCTATCAAAGTGGATTATTTGACGAAGAAAACCTTCCAATATGGACATTTCTATAACTAGATGATGATGTTTAGTAACTTATATAAAGAGACGCAAGCTTAACGATTCGGAATAAAAGTCGAACGTTTCGATGAGATGTTGGTTAATGTCCAAAAGATTTGTGACCTATTAATGATATGACGATATGTTACAAAACTTTGTAAGCCGTTTCGTGTGTAATTGTAAATTAATATGTATGTCGAAAGTTTCAAACGTTACGAATTTCATGTAAATAGTTCAATACTCTCACATTATCTTGTTACTTCAATAGTGACCAAAACAAAGCTAATAAACAAATTTTACGGTTTGTTTCTTATGTGAAGTGAATTGCACTAACCTTGTTTTGTTTGGCAAGACGAGCGCGCATGGGGTGTGTAGCTGTATCTCAAGGGAGGTCAAGGCGGAAAGGAGTGGCGGAGACATCTAGGTGTTATTTATTAGAACAAGTTTGGGAAGAGATTATCATGGTGCGAAGTTACTGTTTCCCTTATTTTATTCTACTAGCTGTTGTACAAATGCTTTCTTCTGTCACTCGTAACATATTCATACGCATTTTAGAAATAGAGGGTCATTCAATGATTGGAAGCTATCATTTTTTCATCTGCACGTTAATTGTGAATTAATCTCGGACAGAAAGTTATTTTGTACCTGATGGTACAAAATGTGATTGAACGAACTTAATACCACTGTAGTTGTAAGTGATGTGTACACAAGAAATACTGATATGCCTAAAAAAGACGAAAATAACACTATTCTGGTTGACTAATGCATAGAGTTTTATACCACTTAAAAACACAAGAACACCAGAAAGTAAATACTGCTTCATCTCAGTTTTTTTTCTTCTTTTATTTACTCCCCACCCCTTCCCTTTTATTTTAGATTTACTAAACACCATTGGCCTACCTGTGAAGGTGGCTAGACTAGGTAACCAGTAATATTAGAAAAGCAGAGATGCAGGATTACAACATTAATCTATTATGCACATTCTGAATTGTTTTCAAGGTAGGCATCGTTCTTGTCTGTAGCAAATAACTAGAAATGGGAAAGTCTCCCCCACTTGGATCTCAAGATTCTCAAGAAGGCAGCCAGTTGTACAACATTCTTTTTTTTTTCTTCTTCAGAAATTCCAGTAGCATATTCTCGAAATGAAAAGTGAAAAAAAATGAACAAGCTCCAAAATTTGTCCAAAACGAAAGAACAGAAGATTAAACTGAAGCATCTTTCTTTTTTTCTGCCATAGGCTGTGCTTGTTCTCTGAATCTCAGTCATTAAAGGCATTGCATCTACTGAATGTCTGGCTATAGTAGCTATGAACAAAAATTAGGCCCTAAAGTTCTGTTGGTGAAATTCAGCCAATGGTAGAATCTAAAAATTTGAGGGGGATTGCATCACTTCAGAAAAAGTAACATTTCAGGATGGTGCTTATGACATCACCAAACGAATCTAGTTCGTGGGGAAGGATACACCTCACCCCCCTTATCCCCTCATCATGTAAGATAGAAAATGATGGAGTTAACAAGTAGCAGCAATTAACATGTGTTACCTGCTTTATAATAACATTTTATTTTCTACATCTACCTTCAAACTGGTACTAATATCTGATCCCTTGTGAGTCGAATCCTCTAATTTTGCTATCTTTGATCCAAATTGTATGGCACGCTTTGGTAATCTACTTGA
>KN889879.1:9949-22528 GCA_000934455.1 Apostichopus parvimensis
GACTTCAGCGAGCAACATCGTAAGTTCAACAATTCCCCTCTCTGCATTTGAATTGTACACTTACTCTCGGAGATTGTTCGGAAGTTGGTGCAAACTGCCGGAGTACCAATCATTTGCTTGTGTAAACAGGAGAGAGGAAAGATGAGGGGGGGGGGGGACGATATTATGTTATTCCTGACGGGAGAAGTTTTCCAGGGAAAAGAGAACGTATAAAAGGCACAAAAGCACCAGGCTTGGCCCTCCGTAGCAGAACTGTAAATAGTGTTGGCAGTACACTAGCATCATATTGTAATTGCCAATGTCGGGCACAGATGCGATCTGTTTAGCAAGCTCCCCATGGTCACGTTGTCTCAGTTCCTTCACTTTGTATTCAGGCTTGATTTGATAGCAATCAAGTCCAAATGCATCCATGTTCTCTTTATTCCCCCAAAATTCCAGAGCCCGGAAAGGGTTTCAGAAGAAACATTTGACTACACATATCCTTAGTTATCGTGAACGGCGCATAGGAAATGTAATTGTGTTGAAATGCGATATGTGGCTCGCTTACTTCACGAAACAAGCGGGAACTGTTTGAATTCAAACAAAATAACGAATGCCATGGGTGACAATTAAATCGATTTTTAAGGTTGAAAGAAATGTTTTCAAGCATTCGTGTTGCTTTTGTCGAAAAAGAGTGTACTGCAAAACGGTATTCTCTAAGCAGAAAAGTGTATAGGGTCTATTTCCCCTTTTAAAATCAGTCTGGTAAACTGGTAAACTTTATAGAGGGGGTAACTTCACTTTCTTCAGAATTATTAAATTATAAACGGGAGACTCGAGAAACTGGAAAAACCGATCATAACAGAATGTATTGCACCCAATATTTGAGAGGGGATTTTTTTAAAGGAAAATTCATCAGTGGCAAAATATTTACATAATGGGCATTACTTTGTACCTTAACTTCCTGATTAAAGTCAATTCAAAATTAAGTTCCTCGTCCGTTATTATGGCAAGAATATTATGGTATCGATAAAGTTTCATTAATATTCCCTTTACTACGCTAAGTTAAGGACATCACTTCATCAATCATGATGTTATGTAAATTATTGTCAACTACTGCAATGAGTACAGTATTCATGTTTCTTGACAGGTGTTTATATTTCCATGTATGTCTTCAAGGCTGATATTCAAATATTGGAATTAATATGCAGTTCTCCTGCGTCAGGAATGTTTTGAAGTCGTTCTAAGATAGAAACAGTGTAAATTATAGTTAACATTCCAAGTTTCAGTTGTCGAACAGAAGTGAACTATCCAACATCATTATTAACGTACACACTTTGTAACAAGTAGGCATCCCCCTTTGATAACATTTAGAGAAATGATATAACAAGCAATTGCTATAAACTCCTGAACTAATTTTCCTACTCTCATGATTTAGCGGTCAAGTTGCTATATGAAGTAAAACTTAATTTTTAAAAATGATAAATTACGTTCCAAATTGATAGAAAAAGAAATCAATGCTTCTTATTTTAACACATACCCGAGGATACTAGACATTATAAGCGAATAATCACTGCTCTTCCTGGGAGGTTCGTGTATGATTTCAATAGGCCCATTTATGAAACCTTAGAAAATGCCACACTGCCCTCAGTTAGCACATCAAAATACGATTATACTGTATACCAATTGAACAAATATCGTACACTGAGGAAATGTTTTCCTCGCATCTATAATATTAATAAATACAAAATATGAGCTTGCAGGTGTGGTGGGTAAGCGGTTGCAGTTTCTACTACTCAATCAGCAGCCCGCCCTAATTCAAATTTCACTAATGAGAAAGAAATGTTTGACCTATTAAAAAAAAATAAATAGCGAATCTAAATTGGTATTGAGCGCAATCCGTCACGGTTTGTGAGCTGGGAATGGGTTTCCGTCTGTTGTTCAGTACTGACGAGATCATCTATATATCTAATATTTGGAGAAAGTGTTGAAATACCGGTGACACTCTTGTTCGTCGAATTGGGGTATACCGAAGCGGCACTCTCGGAATCTGAAAAAAGGTGCGAAAAAAAAAAGATTGCAGGATTTCCGAGTATTTCTCTGAATTATCATCATTGAGGAGAGAGACATAAAATTGCTTCATCATGACGAATATTTAGTGAAGAAGAAATATAATTATTATAAAAATGTTGTCATCTTCCAGCCACCAGAACCCGCCGACTCCAACCGCCCCCTCCCACCACCGGAGGGATGTGAGTTACCGCTTTTAATCGATGGAAATAATTGACCCTACTATAATGTTTGCCATCGATCTGAATATAAAAAATTGCTTATTTTCACTTAGAAAGATCGTGTTTAGATTAACCTAGAAACCAGAGTTTTCTTGAGATCCTCGAAACTATATATGAAATATAGCACCGTTTGACCCTTAATCACACCTCTCTACGGGACACAGATGGGTAACATATCATTTGCCCCCCCCCCCACTCTCTGCCTGAAAGATAAAAAACGACTCCGACGAATCCGCCAGTGTCTTGCCCAAAGAATTCAGACTTGACAAGACTTGAAACATAATATATTGCAAACATAAATCAAAGTTGCACAAGGAACAATAACATTAGTCCTAACATTCAAAGGTTTGGAGGAAATACATTACATTAAAAAGCTTGATGACAAAGCAGTTGCACCTCTCTAATTAGCAGCAGCCATGTTGTTACAACAACCTAAGTGTGTATTGAACTAGATCGGGGTATCCAATTATGTGTAAATATTACTTAGTTCGAAAGTCGTAAATGTGAAGTCATTGGCAATATGCAACAAGATGTATTTCCCACAAGTTTCTAGACATTCTAAAATCTAAAAAAAAATCAAACGTGTGTTAGCGCTCAGATAACTTTTTTGATACTGTTGTGCCACCCTTTGAAAATGAAACATGAAGTTAGCAGTCACCTTTCCATCTAATATTTCACACATATTTTGAAGCAGTTACTGTCAAAAATGGCGCAACGCTTGGATGCTGTACCTTTACGAGTCCCCTATTCTTACAGCCCTGAGTACAAAGGTGAGAACTTTGAATCGAAAGAGAAGTTTTAGACGGTTCATAGATAGATAATTTCATCAAGAATGGAATTAAAATATTTTACTATGTATACTGAACAAGCTTCGAAGTTCGAGCTCATTCTTTGTTAGGCCTAGTGCATTCTTAACGATGCGTCTCTACGTTAGCCTAACGCTAGCCATGCATATGTCTTGTGTACAGCCTAGCGTTAGGTGATGCCTAAAGTTATAATGCAGCTAATGTAAATTTTAACTTTTGCTAAATTTAAACTTATGTAGTGTGATACATAATACGTCGAGGACCATTAAAAGGCTTTATAACTATGCACGTCTATATTTTACATATATTTTAATATATTTTCATGATAACCTGGAAAATTTCTGTAGAACTTTAGTACTTTAGTACTGTATTAGGCTACTGCCAGTGCTGGGTCATGGCATTGTTTCTGCATGTAAGAAGTACTGTTTTATGGCACAGTTTGATCAGATAGATGGAGTGCATTGCAAATTCAAGGAGCAGATCAAGGTAGCTCCCAAAGGGTTGCAAATGCTATCCTGTGTTCTTAAGTTAAGGAGAAGTGAGAGATAGGAGGACAACTAATAAGTAAGTACACAATTTGAAGGTCTGCGCTGTTCATCATCACAGCAGTGCATGTGCAGGTTACCTTATACTGCTCAACATCTAATAGAATGGCATTTATAGTGTGCAATACAATACAACTACTCCACATAAAAAGTAAATATAATTCCTAACCCTCAGGCCTGGATAAATATTTTTAAAACAACTTTTCCAACTGGTGACCGAGGCAAAAATTCTACTCGCCACTTTTATATTGCTAATTGTTTGTGTGATATTGGCCTAGGTATTATGGCCTAAATTAGGCTACCACTGTGGATTGTGTTAGTTGGTCACAGCAAACAATCTATTTAATTGGGATTCATCTAAAGTGTTTAAAACATGAATAAAGTGCAATATCCCCATACATAATGTATAGTCAAGTGGGGTAAAAAAAAACAATTTACCTAAAGTTTGCTCTAAAAATTGATGAGTAAGAGGTATTGTTTCGGTTCCAATGTTCAAGTGTGTGGAGTGGGATTCTTTTAGTGGGCCATTTCACACAGTTCACTCCCATTGACATTGGTCGTTGAAAATTAAACTGCGATTTGAACTTGCTTCAAGTTCACTGCAATTAAAGCTAACTATTTTCAAGTGGGATAGGCTATATATTAACTGTGTGCTGATAAATCAAGAACACCCAAAGCTCACACAGCAGTTAAATTGTGATACTTAGAAAGTTTTGGTACAAATACACAGGATTTTTTCCTTTGGTTCTGTTTTTAAACAAAAGGTTTTTTTTCCTCTACTGTTCCCGTGAAAACCGCTATGGCAAAATGTTTAAATGATGGTGTTGAATCAAGTTGCATCGTTCGAAGGAAGGGAGGGGGAAAAAAATAACAAATAATTGTTCCCAACACAAAAACTTTCAATAGGATACAAAATAATTGAAGAAAACCCTTGAGACACCAAACAACAATAACTTATTTGCCCTTAAACAGTGCCTATTCTAATGAGTGTTATTATGTACTGTACATATATATGTGGAGCATTATGCATAGTAAGACAGTTGCTTCATTCATGGGGCTTCGCAGTTTGTTGTCATAGCAATTTGGAAATAGAACTGAAAGTTTGGGGACAATTTTAAGCCAAAGGTATGCGTCTTATCACTGTGTTGTGAATTGGGATGGGTGACGAAGGACAATTTCTTAGTTATGGTCAGGTAGGCCTCATCTTGATTGCGGTTAACCTACTGACTATTTTCATTTGTATGTCGGATACACAACTAGCTTCCCCTGGTTGTGGTTACACATTTTATTTCTGTTCTTGATTTCCATTTTGGCTACACGTGCATTATTCAGTGTCAACTTACTTTTGCGCTGGTGAACAGAGCTGTTCCGTAAGACCGTACTTGTAACAGTGGGCTTGATAATGTTGCGTAACATTAATTAGGCAATAGGACCTACGTTGATTGGCTGACAAGTTAATAGCAAACCTATCGTTTAAAGGCAGTGAGCGAATGAGCAACCAGTCAAAGTGTCGAGCGTAATGCATTTTGTGCTGGCCAGCTGCCAAATTCTACTCGCCAATGTTGGCGAGTTGGTGATTATTGGACGAGGCCTGCTAACCCTACAAACTCCCACCTCTTAAGTGAATACTGCAATATTAATTTAAGTTGATCAGCATGAGCTACCCGTCCAGATTCATCTTGTATCAGATAATTCACTGGAGACAGCTTTACTTGCAAACTATAGGGTCCCCTCCACTTCAGAGCCAAGTTTGCTAAAAGTTCTTAATTTGACATTGTGCTGTTAGAATTAACTTGTCGTCCAATTTCAAGTTAACTTCAACACTTATTCTATCATATACTGAATCTTACTATTTCTTGTATTATGTATAAAGTAAAGATAAGACACTCATTCAGGTAAAATCATTATTAATCAAAAGGAACTAAAATATTCCCTTTCTACATTCATCATGAAAATTTGGTTTTACTGAGTTAATTTATGATGCAAAACATCACAAATCTTTTGGGTTGTTTTTCAAGATGTTAAAAAAAAATTTTACTCTGGACTTGAGATATACATAGTAAAATTTTATTCGTCTTTTGTCATACTGTATTAATTTTTATATTCCTATGCACAGTGGAACTCAGGCTTCATGAATCATTGTGGGAAGTCGCCATGTCCGGACCTGACCTGGTTATAGAGGTCATGACCTTTTGCTCTCAGCTGGAACTGCTTTGCCAACGAGAGTACCATGAGGTATCAGTATGTTTCGATGATTAATTCTATGAGAAAGAAAAGGATATTGTATATAACTTACAAAACAGTATATGCAGAACAGGAGAACATTTTATTAATTTTTTTTCTTCTGGTTTTCCTCCAGAAAAGTGGGTCACATTTTTAATAATTTTTTGGGTGGATCACAGGCCTACCACTATGTTTGCTTTATTTCAGTATCTCAGAAGTGATGGAGGGTGATAACAACATTTAATATTAACCTTTATCAGACGACTGGACGACCGTTAAAAATTTGCCCTGCAGATGCTTTTATTTTATCTTACACTGGCAGTGTGTAAATATTATATAGTACGGGTGATTGCATTTCCATGACAATAATACCAGTAGAAAGAAAGTGGTCTTAGCATCTTACTCCTTAGCCTATTTCTCTTACGTACGTAAAGACCCCCACCCTTCCTTAACTTGACAATATTGTGTTCTGCATGTCGACTGTTGTACCAAGGCCTCCTTCCCCACCCAAACTCCTCCCCCAACACCTCCTTATACATATTAAAGAACTGAAATAAGTGAGTGAACACCCAACATCCTGCTATGTGGGATGGTAGGGTCAACTCTGACCTCAGGTGTACCATATAACACCCTACTGTCAGGATTTATGGTGTCTTCCTTCAATACTTTCCCGTATTGGTTGGTTTAATTGTATGTCATCCTTAAAGAAAGTAACACTGTGACAAAGAAACAACTAAAATATCTCTATGTGTAGGCTGTCTGTGCTGCGAAACAATTTAAAGACTGAAGCCAATCACCGTAAACTCGCCTCTTGAAAATGGTTTGCTTCAGATGTTGGTCTTGACACTCAGCTGGCAAACCTCAATGTCTACCTCTCCACTGTACCAAAAGTCTAATAGTTTTGTGTAAATGTAGATCACAACTTGGGTATAAACCTAAGCAGGACATTTTTTTCTTTTACTTAAATTCTGAACTTTTTTCTTCTTTATTTTTGACAGACAACTCGGAAACCAGGTTTCAGAGGCAGAAAAAGAAGCTACAGCAACACTTTTGGAACGCAAGGTTTGGATTAAATTGAATTTTATTAAAGAAGATAATCTAATATTTTGAATTCAAAGGAAATTGTGATTATTAAAACTACATATTATCAATAGTTAACCAGTGACCAATTTTTTGTACATTTGAATGTACATTTTTTGTACATTTTAACATCGGAACTACTGTATGGGAACTTGTTGGAGCAGAATGCAATGTTCATTAACTTGGTAAATCCTTCGGTAATTTCTACGTCTTGTTTTGTTTGGCTCTGATCTGCCCTACCCTCCCCTCCCCTCCCTCCGTCCCATCAAAGAAAAAAGAAAGTACCTCACCTATCGACCTGTGTTATATCATATTCGCCGGTTGAACATACTTGGATGCAAACCTCTCACAATTTCACAATAATTATCATGACATTAATTAAACTATAGTTGATGCAGTCCATATAAAACATTTCATAAAATAAAGGTACAATTTAGAGATCTATGATTTTGGGGATCTTTGTTTAACAAACTGAATTGCACTTAATGAATATTTGCAATTTTCTTTAGTAAACGGTAGTGAGTGACTCTAAACTGACATATGTACTGACCATAGTCCTCTAGTGTCCTCTCTACCATTTGTTGAAATGTACAGAATTGTTATTTGTCAATGTGTGACGTAAACAGAGACAAAGAGACCATCCCCTCGTAGATCGCTTAACTTTTGTAACAACCCATAAACATAATTGGAGAAATTTCTTGGTACAGAGTTAAAGTTTTCTGATACTAGTTTGTACAAGAGTTATGAGGGGTTACAGTGCTATGGTTCAGTCTATAAAAGAGGCAGCATTGGAAATAATTAATTCTGGAGGATTCTGGGATGTGGTTGGTTCAAGTCTGGCTAAATTAAAGGTCCAGTAGGATTGTAGTTGTGTGGTGTAGAGATATAGACGAGAAGGACACTTAGGCTTCTACTGGATAATGTCATCTATTCAATCCGTGAAAATAACCAAAAATATATAAATTCTCTATTAACGTACAAATATATCACATAATAATCAATAAATCGCAAGCAGCACAAAACATACAAGTAGCACATAAAGACTAGAAAATACAACACAATCCTCAAAGTCGCAACTCAAATAGTTTCTACAATTACACATTTAATACTCCATACACCGCAATAGTTAAAACGTACCTCTTTAGTATCCTTTACTCTTATAAGACAAATCCTGTGACAATCAAAGGTCACACAGTATCGCTTGGGTTGCACAGGCTGCCACACCCTGGCACAAGTTACATGTATAATATAAGTATTGCAGAACTCTGGTCACACAACTGACCCTACGCAGATCTAGAACGCCAGTGAGCTCCCCGATCTCTCCATGCCACATGAAGGAACGACCAAACAGAAGGCATGACCTCACACACTGAATAAACATGAGGCACACTCTCATTGGCCAAGAAGAAACACACTCTCTTACAAGGATTTTCTTCCAAAAGAAAATTAATGTTTTCTTCCATTTTAATTGGTCTGTTAGATTGTCAAAACAAGTCCTAACTGAGCTGATGCTGTAATATTGGAGAGCCACCCAAAGTGAAAGTTATAAGCCATTCATCTCCTCCCGCCCCCCCCCCCACATATGCACCTCAACGGTCATATAATAACTGCCTTTGGGGAATAATTTTTCATTCAAACTTTGTGCAGCTATTCTGAAGGCTCTGAAATTCCTCTTATAAAACACTATATTTTCCTGTATGAAAAACTGCTATTACATCTTTGGCTATTACATCTTTGGCAATTTGCCCATTTACGTGCAACATTTTGCGAAGCGATACTGGCCTTCCAAGATGATTTTTTTAATTAGAATTTTAGGACATTTCGTTTCATCACACTACTTTGTAACCTCATTATTAGGTATAAAGCCCTTTGTTGAACGTAAAGAATGCTTAACTCCAGTGCATCACCCATTTTTGTAACGTTGGTAAATTCAGTGCTATACGTGAAAATGTACCATTTTATAAGCAAAGTGTTGCCTATAGTTTTATTTCTGGACATTACTCAACACCGTTCCTAACAACTTGATGTTGATAATAAACGTCTTCTGCACTGTTTGTCCCTAATACACTGTAGAGCTGAAACATTATTTTTCCCCATCTTTTTTACTTTGCAGCAAATCTAATTTTAGACAAAGTTGAGAAAGTTCTGCAGTGCCTACCCAAACCTTCCCCTACCGTACCAGTGAGTAACGTATTCTTGTACATATTACATTCACAATGAGAGAGGGAGTCAGTGAATACACAAGATACACTGCATCTTAGATGGGATATAATATGCACAAATTGCAACCAATTTTGGAACTGCTTACAATATTCTTAAATCTCCCATTTGTCATCAATTAAAAAAAATTGTTATTATTTGATTTGATACCTCATATGAAGTCATTTTGGCTTTATGGCTATATAATCTATTCAGGTATTCTTCCAATATATTTTTACATAGAAGTCCGTAAGGACGGGAAGGGTGAGGGGAGGAGGATGGGGTGGATAAAGGGAAAGGACTTATGGGCATAGTGTTTGCATACCTCTAGTAGTGACACAAATGCAGCAAATTTATATTCAGGTCAAAATAGTAAAATTGTGCAGAGATTGTCAAGTTTTGGCAAGAGTAAAGGACAAATTAATAAACAGCCAGGCAATTAAAATATTTTCACTTGCTGCTGTTGGTGGGGTAGGGGGAGAGCGGTGTGTGGGTGGAGGAGTCAATTTAGAGGGGAATCAGACGGGTATTCATTTTCTCTTCTTCCAGTAGGTGATGTCTTCAGTAGGTGACAATTGAAACATGCTAATTTATTATGTTACTCCCTTTCTTTAGGAGTACCTTAATATGACTGGACTGGCACTGATGTTCCCACGGGCAGCAAAAGTAGCAGAAGATCCCCATGTTATACCTCCCGATATCAAATCAACATCTGTGGATGGTAAGAAACCTAACAGTCTTTAGTAGGATGATTCCTGGAGTATAGTCAAATCAAGATTCCTGCTTTGTGGGTACTGATATCATTGTACATGCTTCTCAGCATGATTCCTGAAGCTTAGTCAAATCCATATTCCTGCTGTGTGGGTACTGGCATCATTTGTATATGCTTTTCAGAATGATTCCTGAAGCTGATTCAAAGCCAGATTCCTGCTTTGTGGGTACTGGTATCATTGTATATGCTTCTCAGCATGATTCCTGAAGCTGAGTGGAATCCATATTCCTGCTTTGTGGGTACTGATATCATTTGTATATATGTTTCTCAGAATGATTCCTGAAGCTGAGTCAAATCCAGATTCCTGCTTTGTGGGTACTGGTATCATTGTATATGCTTCTCAGAATGATTCCTGAAGCTGATTCAAAGCCAGATTCCTGCTTTGTGGGTACTGGTATCATTTGTATATGCTTCTCAGCATGATTCCTGAAGCTGATTCATAGCCAGATTCCTGCTTTGTGGGTACTGATATCATTGTGTTAACTTCTCAATATGATTCTTAAAATTGAGTAAATTCCACATTTCTGCTTTAATAGGACTGCTTTCTCACATACAGTGTAACCTTCAAGCCAACTGTAAAACATTCAAGTCAAAATTTGACTTGTTAACTTGCGGTACAAAATATTATTGTGATCCACTTTTGATTATCATGAGAAGTTGTAATGTTTTAAATTATTTGTAAAATTCATTTAGTAGTCTTTTTGGATGATACTTGCAATTTTTATTTGGTTTCTACTTTTCAGCACATTTTGCCCACCTGGCAAGCTTGAATCAGATTACCAGTTTGTGCCAGCAAATCCAGTCAGATTGTGAGAAGTTACATAATCATAAGTACATTGCACACCAAGTGGCCTTGTTATATGTGAGTAAATTAATGCAAAACAGACCCTACCATCATCATCTTTGGCTTTCATTTTAGCTGTCATTTTTTCAAACCTTTACTTTCTCACTATTTTTCTTTTCATGTTTTCAAAGTAGAATGTTAATAGCGTTGACATGGAAACCAATGACATCATAAGGTCATATTAAAGAGGTTCAATATTGTAGATGCAGCATTTGCGATACCCATCTTCATTACAGAAAATAATCGTTGTAATAAATAAATATAGAAAAACATAAAAATAAATAACTGAAGCACACGTGGATCAAATATTTCATATTTATACTTGATCAAGTCTTCAGCTTTGTGTGTGAAAGAGAACATTTAAATCTGGGATATCTTCCAAATAGAACCAGATTTCTCTTAGCTGTTTTGGGGGAAGTTGGTCATGACAGTATTTCTCTATCAAATAGACCAATAATGACAGTTGGGTTTCTGTGTCCTTTAGCAACCTGCATTCCGTAATTGTTATTTTTACGAAGTTTCGGACCTGGTTGCATTCGATTTGCAATCTGTAGGTAACTTTTCATAGCAAAACTACTGATTATTATTCAAAGTGAAAGTAGAAATTAATTGGTAATATCATTCTATTGATTGTTTGACTGTTTTAATGTATGCATTTTGGTTCCTGGGTCCCAAGGAAGGTAATGTAAATGAAGAGTAATTTTTTAGATACAAGTTCTGAGCTTAAAATGTGTGTTAATGTGCGTTCCTTTATAAACACACACGTATGGATCACTATCATGCCGGGTTATGTTGTCACATTTTAGTTTTGAAAGACCTGTTCCCTACAATCATATTATCACAATGTGGTACTTTATTTCCACAGGATTTAGTCCTTTTGTAAAGAATGTATTCCTTTATCAACAACTTTTTAAAAAGCATGTAATGCTGGTCAAAATGGTGAGGAGAACTACTAAACTGCAAGAAAATGCTATTTTTATTTGTTGTGTGCTAGTTTTGGAAGACATACATGTCATTTATATTGAAAGTAGTGTGTTTGTGTTGAAAATTCCTACAACAATAGTGCCATTCTGACTTACCAATACATCCTTCCACATTTTATATAAGTCACCAGTGAATTCATCGTGCTTTGAATTAATTCTTTCCAACCCCAAAGTGTGCCATCACCCGATTTATAAGCCGATTCACTTGATAAAGTATTTGTTGTCTTACACGCAGACTTGTATGAGCGCTCATACTTCAGTCTGTACTCGAGTACATTTCTCTGTGCTTGTACTCGTACTCCGGACGTTGTACTCGTATACAAAACCCATGTACTCTCACTGGTACAGATTGCTTTGTACTTGTACTTGGAGAAACAAAATCCATGAGCTCTCACTGGTACAGATCACTTTGTACTTGTACTTGGAGAAACAAAATCCATGTACTCTCACTGGTACTCATCGCTTTGTACTTGTACTTGTAGACCAGCAGTAGATGCAGCAGCTACTGTATATGTCGAGTTTTGTAGATAAGCTTACGGTAAGTGTCCACAGTTACTCTGATATTAGATGAAAAGCAAACTCCTACAAAGTATTGAACATCCGTTTTTGGACGTTTCAGAGCATACAGTGCATGATATTGTCCATTATAGAAGACGAAATTATGTCTAGCTTCTTTAAGAAATGGAGTTACTCAATATTTTATTGTACCTCTGCAGGAGAGAGCCGAAAAAAAAGAGATGAACAATAGGAAACCACAATTCATTTCCCAACATTTTTATTCCTCAGACAACCCTGACAAAGTTTACAAATGTCCGATCATTAGTGGAGTACAGAACCAGTATAGAGACCACCTTTAA
>KN889880.1:7401-22621 GCA_000934455.1 Apostichopus parvimensis
AGGATAAGAAAAAAACAGTTTAGATGATAGGATTTCATATATAATACAATATATACAATATTTTCAGGCATCTCTATTTTCAGAGGCTTTTTGAGGATCATCGCAGGTAACTGCCTGGTTTGATATTTTTGTGTCCTAACGGCCTGTCAAGCTTTTCTATATTTCTCATTTTTACGTAGGATATTACACAATCAACAATGTGTGTTGCTTAAATTTCTGCTCTGAACTCCGCTCTCAATATTTAAAACAAATTTAGGCAAATAAAATGCCAACTTTGATTTTTGATTAGATGAAGCTGAATTGTCAATAGTAACATGTCTACCTAAACTGTTGGAAGGGCACAATTGAGTTAGAAATGCCAATTTCAGACTCCCAAAAATTTCCTTCCACAAGGGTACACGTAAAGAGACGATTCTAACCACGACGACACGTCTTTCACCCAGCTAGGTAAATTTTTAATGGTTGAGCAGTTTTATTGACAGTTCTGGTTTCCCTTTAACAGCAGCAGCACAAAAATAAACTCTATGTGAAATGGTACGGAGGCAGACCCTTCCCTTAGTTAGATAATACAAACTCTATGTAAAATGGTACAGAGACAGATTCTTCCCTCAGTTAAAAATGCCAGTCAGAGTCCCAACTCTCCTTCCACAAGGGTACACGTGATTAGACATGTTCTATACTTTCTGAAGGTTCCTCTAGGATACATACATCAGTCTTGCTAACGATTATACTTCCACCTAGCTCTGTATATTTTAGTAGATGTGTAGTTTGGTCTATATTTAGATCTGTTCCTCTCTTTCATAACAGAGACAAATTCTTGTAAGTGTAGTCATTCATGGGAAGGCTGGACGACATATAATGTTGGAGAAATGTAACAGGCATACACATACAACAGTTGCATACATTAAGGTGGGGGGAATGGGGGGAGGCCCCACCTCCATTGTTAGTAGGGGAAATGTTCAGTCAGAAGATTATTCCAAAATTCAAAAGTACTTTTCAATTAGACCTAATTATTGCCCAAATTTACATATGTACCATTTGACAACTAAACTTTCAATTTTTGACTGCAGGAGAACTCTACCCTGATTCAAATAAGTCACATTCAACCACCACCTCCCCAACCACACCATCGCTCTTTTGTATAATTTTTAACTGCCTACAGCCCGTCCATAAAGGCTCATGCCACAACACAATTTAGTCGGGTAAAATTGCCAATCCCCCCCCCCCCCCCCGTCCCCTATCTAATCCTGTGCACATTCAAATGAATTGTAGGCCATGTATAGACACATAACATAGATGTGGCAGTGTGTCATGTCTCCCTCAAATGCATGTCAAAGTCTTACATGCCGAATCTAAACATGCACAATCTGTCGGTTAAATACTGTTTTAAGGATGTGCGGAATTCACGTATCCCTAAACGTAACGTATATATGGAGAACTTGCGTACAATAAATAAACTGCATGTAAAATGTGTCGACTGCACGTAAAACATGACCATTTTCTGTTCTCTGCTCTCCGTGAACTTAAAAATAAATCAATAGAAAATATATAGACTTATTTGGCAAATTTCATGCTTTTACGCCTTTGTGATATATTTGGGTATATAGATGAAAGGAGACGCTTGTTGAGGTAAATATAGCTAATTACTAAACTTTTTATCGAACACTCTCAAATTTATGTTCGTTCATGTTTTCCTGTAGTCTTGTTTATGAATATTGTAAACGGAGGCTTAAAGGCAGTAATAAACCTGGTTTTTTTTTGTCAGCTTGATTCCTTGAATCTTGTTCAAGTTGACTGAGACAGTGAAATTCAATTCCACACAAGAAGTTTTTTTTTTTTTTGTTAAGCTTTTATCATAAAAGGCTTGAAAGCAATTTAACTAATCAAAGAAACTGCACTTTACAAAATGGGAATCTCATTCTGTGTGTCCATTAAAGAGGTCTATAATATTCTAAAACGTAGATACATCATATAACAGCTTGTAAATGTCGTTTTTATCAATTGAAAAATAAACAATAACAGAAAAAAAAAGGAAAAAAGAGAAGAAAATAGACAAACGAGAAAACTAAAGTAACTATTAACCAAGCTTGATGGATTATCCCGACAGAAGACGCTTCTTCCCAAAAGCTTCTAAATAGTATTTTTGTTCTCTATTACATCTATCTTGAAGAACTCATTTCAAATCGTGAAATGAAAATAAGCATCTTGAAAGTTAAAAACCTGAAGCAAATGTATTTTATTTTCTGTCTGTATAATTTGTCGATGCTTCTCTCTTTTGAGTAATTAGCAATCAAGGAACCATGTCCATCTTTAATAATGCAAATAAAGCATTTTAGAGTTATGCTCAAAGCGAACGTATTTATTTTTCTGTCTGCATAACTTATCGATTCTACTCTCTTATCGAGACTCTTGTATTCATGGTACCCATGTCACACAAATGGAAATAATTTATCCAGCAAAATTTTTGTATTAATATTAGTATGAATGCAAACGTTCATGGTATATACGGCTGAGGATGTTAGGAATGAAAGTGAGCTCTTGTGGTGACACTTGCTAAGTAGGATCCCTGTAACAAGACTCAAAATATGAATTCAAAGTAAGTTTTGTGATGTCTGTCGGGAGAAAAAAAACCTCTATGATTGCCTGTTCATTCTGGAGAGATTTCTCTTGAAATTTTGAAAATAGATGTTTTAAAAAAAAGGGAAAAAAGCAGGGTGGTTGATGGCAATTGTAGAAGAAACATCTATTATTGTATCATTCATGTATGGGATTAATTTCTTTATTAATTTAGAGAGGAGCTTTCCTACTTTTAACTTGTCAAACAATGGTCTCTTTATATTGCTTCTTATATCTGAATCTGTAATTTAATGTTTGTGGTATTTTTCATACACTATTTTCATAGTCCTTGATGTTTTCACACATTTAATCCAATATTAATAAAGACAAGTTAGTACTAATTCTACTAAAATGTACTAAAATACGGCTTTCTCTAGAGAAAACTGAGCTGGTTTAGAACCTCAAAAGAACAACTTTCTGAAACTTTTCAGTCTAACAGGCTTCAGATAAGGTGGAATATGGATGAGTCACGGCATAATCTCTGTGATGAAATATGCCACAAATCGTTCTCGAATCTTTTCATTTTTAGAAAAACTGTCTCTTAAAATCTTGACCCATTATCAAAAAAAAAAAACTGCAAAATTGAACAACATATAGCTAAATCTATGAATATGCAATTCTACTGTTCTAAGGAGCCTTTTAAATTTAAATGAGGTCACCATTTTTAATGTTTAACTACATAACTCTTTCATTAATATAATACCACTCTGTTTGACGAACAAGTTTACCTCTACCAGCCTGACCATCTTATCTCCATTACTGAATACACTTACAACGTTTGCACGGAGATAGATTGTATCCTCGGATGAGGACTAACAGCATGGTGAGTATGACTGTTGTATTGAGCATTAACCTTTTTACTTTTTATCGAGAGGTCGGGTCTCTTTGTGGAGTGCTTCAGGATACCGGTCCTATAAGTGTGTCAAGTGATGGTGAGATAGTGTATCTTGACTTTATATCAAGATGAAGTAGAGTTGTAGCTTACAGCCGGTCATAATGCTGACCAACAGATTTGTTGCATTTTACATAAAAGATCTTGTTTTTGTTTGAATCAGTGCATGGGCACAGGGAAATGTCTGCATGGCTCCTCTATATTATTTAGCAGGATTCTGTCCTTTAAGACACTTTATAGATCTACGTGTCTTAAACATATAAGTCATAGGAAGCCAGCGATATTTTTTTGACAGGTGATTCAATTACCAAATTTGTCCTTAATTAGGAACTGGGGAATAGCATGGGTGAGGGGTGGGGGGGGGGGGACTTAATGAAAAGAAGAGCTGAAAGAACAGAACAGGCGGTCAGTTTGGTGCTACAAAGGAAAAATAGTCTCTGGCCTGGTTAAGTCTACATAACCAAAGCCAACTTTATCACTTCACTTGACACATGTCTGCAAACTAATTAGGACTATACAGAACTACAGTTGTTCTTACACTCTTTATGAGCAGATATATTTATCATTCCAGAGTCAACTGTGCACACAAAGAATGGAGCTGAGTTGTTGCCACATATTTTGCTTTGGGGGAGGGGGTTTGGGAGGGGATGTGGGGGTGGGGGTGGGGAGGGGTGTGGTGGAAGAAAATGAACAGAAATTTCCTACTTCAAATTGCATTAATTACTTAAGATAAACATAGAATACTCAAATACACAAATGAGGTATAAACTAGCTTCTTCTAGGTCAAGGATTTGATTCCAACAGTTTCACAGAGAGCACCCTGTCTTTATTGGTGTCAAAACTGAGAAAACTACTCAAAAAAAGTTTGATTTCAAGACAGCCCTACCCAAAAGAAGAAACATAGTGCATTAATGTCATGTCTCCTTTGAGCTTCGGTTTCAAATTCAGTTTTCACATAATATTGACAGACGCTAGCATTACTGTGTAGGATGTGTTCACTGTTCGACAGGAGGATGTTTGTGGTTTAACCTCACACCATGAATCTTAATAGGAGCTTGATGAACTGGTTTCCATCAACTTTTCTTTCCCATTTGATAAAGTACTAAAATTAGCACCGAGAATGTCATTTAAGTTTTTTGGCATCAACTTTACCTTGAACAGCACTGTAATGTAATTGGATCACTGACATAACAAGCTTTTAAAAAACGAATACAATGGGAAGAGTTCTCAAGGACATTAAAACACTTTTTCTCCTTTTTTATTTTGCTTGGCACGCAGCATTTTCTTCATGTTAAAAATATGGGTTGGAGAATGAGTCAGTCTCTAGAATCTGTGGCTACTACAAATTTTACCGCTTCCAATTCATTGTTAAACCGATTATCGATGAAATGATAATTTCCTAACAAGGAAATGAACTTTGACTGCCTGCGAGTGCCACTAAAATGGAAACGTGTCCGACAGACGAAATTGTTGAGAACCAAATTCAAGGAATACTCCTTCATTCTTCACTTAGTGCAACAATACTGACAAGTTTTCTGATTTTGCTCAATTTCAATCTTGCTTTTTGCAAAATACTATGCATGTTTGACAAAACTGTTGCCCAAACACAAAAAGCTGCTTTAAAATGCTGGATCAAGTAAACAACAAATGTGCAAATGGTCCATGAAGAGCTCTTTTTTCCTCCCACATTTGTCGTGACAGACAACGTCGAATGGAAACTGTGTCACCAGTTTCGTGCGGAAGTGAGTCTTCGACCGACACTCTTGTTTTCTCTAACAGTGTCTCAACAGAACTGGCTCGGCTTTACATTTGCATAAGCTTTCGAAGGGTTCCAGCTCTAACAGGTTTTTTAACCGTGATCAACTGTTTGCCAATAAAATACAGCTCAGAGCTACATGTCATTTGCAGGTTGGTGTTAACCCCCGATGGGCACGCACTGATTAAATGCATAATATCCAGGCACCCACAGCTGACGACGAAGGTTACCAATTGGATATCACTAGAGGGCAACACGCTGTTTCCTTCATAACATCAGAGGCGAGCGGCTCTGGGTTTATCTCCGTCATAGGAAAAGGGAGGTTTTAGGATGATGACGTCCGCAAGCCGGAATAATGCGAAAGATACAATCTCGTCCACGAAATACTCGTGGGAAAGTCAATCCCTTACTAAAGATCAGGCGTGGACTAACTGCTACTGTACGTGTAGGGTAGTATTAGAATAGCGCACAGTGCTCTACAGTGATAGACTGTATGTTTTGTAGAGTGGCAATGATAAAAACTAGATCTAAATAGTAGTGATTAAACTACACTAAGATTCCCAAAAATTAATGAGATATTCTTTTTATTTTGTGGTGAACTAAAACTTTCATATTAAGTCTCAGTTCTTCATTAATGCTGTTTGATACAGCCCCGATATTTCAGCATGCTACAAAAAAAAAACTAAAGTTTCCAAAATTGACCTACACCCGCTATTAGTTACCTTCATTCAAAAGGTTACCTACATGCTACAATTTCAAAAATCTTTGATTATTATCCATAACCAAAACTAAACACTGACCCCCTTTTTGAAATATTGACTGACATCACAGACTGACCAACAGAAAGAAGGGCTTCATAATACATGCAGGTATTCACAGGCGACATCCTTGGGCACCTAGAAAGATCCCGTCTGATCGTCATAGAAACTGAATGACAAACACGTTTGTACATCCAGATACACACGAGCTCTGCTCCGGAGAGGTTACATTGTCCTTGTGATCAACAAGCTATTACAAATGATTTTTTCCCTCTTAATTCCTTGTTTCATTCCTTGTTTGTTTGTTGATTTATTATTTTACAATGAGAGAAACAGTTCTCACTGTGCATTTCTATCCCCCTCCTCCACTCCTTCCCCCTCCCCCACTCCTTCCCCCTCCCCCACTCCTTCCCCCTCCCTCACTCCTTCCCCCTAACCTCCAAACACCTCCAAACATACACTGCTACTATGTTATTGACAGTCCACTGTCATACTACTCACCGTGCTGATTTTGTGTTGCTGATAGGCCCCTGAAGGAGTGCACTGGAGAAGCTGAACAGCTAATTCACAATCTTTCTTGTACCGTTGCTGCGATTAATCAAATAAAACAATTGAAACTATTAATCATATCAGGCTTATTGCTGTCTCTTTCAGATGCAAAAAAAAAAGAAAGAAAAAATCAGTATGGCAGGGGGGGAAAAAGAAAGCAAAAAAAGTAAGGAATATTGAAATGTAACAAGTGAAGCAAAGAATAAAGACGATATTGATAGGCGCCAATGAAATACAACTGACTGTGTGTATCTGTTATTGAACTTATTTATATCAGTTAAGGTTCAGGACTGCAAATTAACATTTTCCATATGGTATATTCTTTAATATTGTTTGCTCTTTTCATTATTGTTCACTTTGATCTTGGTGTACAGTTTAATATATGAAAGTTAAAGGTCATCAACTATATTCTCCCAAATATGCTAGAAATTAAAGATGATATTGATAGACACAAAGGAAATACAACCGACTCTGCGTCTCTGTTATTGAACTTATTTATATCAGTTAAGGTTTGGGAGTGCAAATTTACATTCTCCATATGGTATACTCTTTAATATTGTTTGCTCTTTTCATTATTCTTCACTTTGAATAATGATCGGTTTAAAAACAACCAAGGTAAAGATAGGGTTTATATCCAGAGTGATCATTTTGGTTGAATTATTTTTATTTTGTGGATGTAATATTAATGGAGTGTAACACATGAGGGAATTAATATTTGTCGCAGACAACATCTTGCCCCTTTCAAACTTCCCGTTTTGCAAACTACACATTCCCCAATGCAGCAACTTTCTACACATACTTAGGCAGTAAACTTATCTTTTTCCTGGGAACGAACAAAGCGTAAATTGAGTAATAAAACTTTTTTGCATAAAAGAGACATTCTTTGACATGCGATGATGATAATTCAAATGTAAAAGCATCTTGACTCTCAATAATAGACATGACAGTTGTTTCAGAATTATTCATCCAGCCCCCTCATCCTCTGCTGTGAGAACTAACTAGTGCTCGTTGCTTGAGACTTTCCACTGCCTAATCGGTCTTATTCCTCTTCTACTATACTAGTATTACAGCCGACAGTTTCCATCAACCGGTGGAATAGCGGCGAGCTAATTATGACTGTTCTGAAGATGCACAGCGGAGATAGTCATCCTCTATCACATTGCTAGATTTTCAAGTTCTCTTTTCTCTAGCATAAACCAGACGCCCGCCTCTCCAGCGTGCATTGCTCCCATCCCATCTGCTCTCGACTTGTAAATTTGAGCATTTAGCTGCTGAAATTGTGAGCTGGAGAGCTCAAAATAATGAGAGGCACGACATCTTCCATTTCATGTTGATGGGGCGAAGGGGAAGTGTTGGACGCTTTGGCGGCGACAGCCTAACGCGAAACTGGATGAATTCGGCAAATGTGAGTCGTTCAAGAAGACGAGGATCTGGATTGGTGGAACACGAGTTGTCGTGCACATTCAAAGCACAGTATATGTTTTACACACACAAGCAAGCATCATATCCATTATTACATCTCACGTTCCAATAAATTCGTCCAGGTGTCTCCACTTTGTTTTCCCCTTTGGTTTTTTCTGTCTATGCTGTTGAATGCTTTTAACCGATTTTATGAATCGTCGGATAATTGCATCTGACATTTACTGTGAAGACCTTCAAAATCTTGCCAGGATGTTTGAATAAGAAATAATCAGGAATAAAGAAGTCCTTGTGTACTAAAAATGACCCAACGTCTTTACCGTACATTCGGCTGAAATTTCAACGGAAACGTTTCCTTTTATACAATCTGCAGTAGTCATATCATGGTGGGAATGAAAGCAGATTATGCAATACTGAACTAATTACCTTAATTATTATTGTTTTAATGATGAACAGTATTATAGCAATGTTGCTATGTTTCTATGTTGCTCGTGTTGAAATTATCTTACTGTAGTGTTGAATCTTGCACTTGATCCATATTGCAATTCCATTCAAAGACTGTTCATTTGACTCGTTAAATTTCACTTCACATATTCAAGACATGTGATTCATAAACTATGTGAGTCAGTTCTGAATTTAGAAATGAATTCACAGTAACATGTTTTGTAAAGAGACCCCCTAACTATCATTTTATAGAATATACTTACATTTTTTTCCTCCAGTTTATTTATTTCAAACCGTGTGTCGAGTAACTTCTGGCTCAAGGTCAGTACTTCACGATTCAAGGCTTGTTTCTCCTTCTCATATGATGCAGCCTGTTTGGGTAGAAAAGAAATTCAAACTCGTCATTAAGGCAATTAGTATGTGCCATAAATATTCACCACACAACAGTAAATTTCATTGCTTTACATTTAAAACTAACATAATACCATTACATTTACACTAATGCAACACTACTGTACATTACAAGATAATATTACATTACACTACATTGTCCTACACTACACAATGCTACACTAATGTTACATAACATTACACAACACTACAGTACATTACGTTACAACAAGATAATATCACATTACACTACATTGCACAACACTAATGTTACATAACATTTCACAATACTAAAGTATAATACATTACATTACAACAAAATTATATTACATTATGTTACTACATTGCATAAACTACATAACACTAATGTTACATAACATTACACAATACCACATTACATTACAACAAGATAATATCACATTACACTACATTGCACAACACTAATGTTACATAACATTCACAATACTACAGTATAATACATTACATTACAACAAAATTATATTACATTATGTTACTACATTGCACTAAACTACATAAAACTAATGTTACATAACATTACACAATACTACATTACATTACAACAAGATAATATCACATTACACTACATTGCACTACACTACACAACTTTAATGTTTCATAACATTACACAATACTACAATATATTACAACAAAATTATGATACATTATGTCACTACATTGCACTATACTACACAACACAACTTTAATGTTTCATAACATTACACAATATACAGTAATACTACTAATCCCCTTACATCTATCTCTTTGTGTTTACCATGCTCATTAACCTGTCTGTATTCTGTGCGTGTTTTTGTCCCTTCTGTTACTGTTACTTGTCATTCAGCCTTTGAAGAAGATCCTGCTAGGATCGAAACGTCAGGCCAACTTACTTTTACACATTCTCCTACACAGGCTCTCTAGTGGATAAGCAGTTTGCTAACAGTTTTATTTTATTTTAATATACAGTACATTACAACAAGATAATATCACATAACACTACATTGCACTGCACTGTTTTATAACATTACACAATACTATGAAGAGTATATTATATTACATTGCAACAAGATTATATTACATCACACTACATTGCACATGATTAAAGTTACACAACATTACATTACATTATGCAATCCTATTTAACATTATTAAAACACAATCATTGGTTGCATAACTCTGCCTGCATGGCAAACGCTGCAAAGAAAACTCAGTTATCTCACAAAATTAATTCACAATCACTGATATATTATTAGTTAGCCTCTTGTTACATACTTCGAGATAAATGAAAATTTATGAATAACTAGAGGGAGGGAAAAACAACAAACAATTAGCCCCACTCATCTTTGGCACTTCAAGATTTACTGTCATGAGAGGGTGTATTGACATTTGCCGCATCCTTGATCATCAGAAAAATATATTAAAAACAAAAAAAATTCCCAAGCTTAAGATATTTGAATGACGAAATATGACGCCTGGTTAAAATATACAGAGAATTAATTCTAAGTCTCTGAGTGATCAGAAGTATTGATCAGTTGATCAGAAGTATTGATCAGTAGATCAGTGGTTAACATTGACAATCAATCACACTCTCACTGTAAAAACCACACATAAAAATAGAGGGAGAGCTCTACTTCACAAGTGTCGTAAAGTGAGACATATATACTATTAAAAGGTCCATTATTATTGACTACAAAAGTATACATTTTTTCTAATGTGGTGCCTTTTTTGTTTGCTTGTTAATTATTGACTATATATTTATTCCCTTGGATCATCCAATTCCATGATTCTTAATTATTAATAAAACAAACATTTAATAGTAATAGTAAGCACACTTTACAGCACAGAGTGCCTTCTGGGTATTTTTATCATTTAAACACTACTTAGGTCGTTGTCGGGGTCGTATAGTCTTGCTGTTAGTTTCTTGAAATGCATATTCAAGGATTGTTTATATCAGTTCCAAGAAGATGATAGAAAGAAATGGACAAAAAGTAATTAAAATCTGTGATGAATTTCTTTTCAGTGCAGTACACAGGAGAATATCGCATAGTCCTCAACATTTGATGCTTTGTTTGTAATTATTCTGTAAATCTTGACACTGTCTCCATAAAAGTATGAACATCGTAGTTGAGACCAGCATTGTCACTTTTCCTTATGGTTGTTAATGTCTCAAATTATGACCCAGTCCAGAATGAAAGGCATTTATGTCAATACTGAGAGAAATTTCTTTGCAATCTATGTAATTTATTTATAGGATGTATTGGTAAACATCAACATTACGGTAAATTATATCATAAATTTGAAACTGCCACTACTTTTAGCAGTTAAGTCACAATAGATGCTTAGACCATATTTATCACCGATTCTCTGAGAGATACTGTATCTAGACTACAATTGATGCTTCATCACAATTAAGCCAAAAATTTCTGTCAGATAAAGTGACCAGCCATACATAAGCAATGGCGCTACAATGGTAAAGGAAAACACTGGCTGCATTTTCCACACCCTCAGCAAAATCAGCACAAACACCAACAAGGGTCCTTGAAAGTGCAGGGTCTGTGGACCGATATTTTTTTTCAATTTGCGACCTTATTACAGGTCTACACGAAGGAACGTTCCACGTAGTACTAATGCTCCAATAACATAAAGTTCTTTGTTTCAATTCCGGTAAAGCCTGACAAAAGTCTATGGGGAAATTAACAACTCTTCCATCTCATCTTGGTAAATTAACCAAACTAGAGCAAGCTGTAATCATCATGTCACAAACCACTTGAAACTGTCACCTCCTAGTTAAATCTTCACCCTCCAACCTGCTTTAGAATCGAAATGAATTACACGAATAACGAGAGACGGTGGCAATGAGAGCAGGAGGAGAAACAGCCCTCTATAGGTACGAGTCAACAGATAGATGAATTTATTACAAAACTGACAGGCAGATAGATCTAGACAAGTGGGAGGGCAGGGGGAGGGGAGAGGGGGAGGGGGAGGGAGAGGGGGAGAGGGAGAAACAACCCTCTACAGGTACGGGTCAACAGATAGATGAATTTAATAGGAACCTGACAGGCAGATAGATCTAGACAAGCGGGAGGGGAGGGGGAAGGGGAGGCAATGGGAGGGAAGGTACAGTACGAGTCTCCCTCATGGATAAGAGTATAACATTTTAGAACTTCATCCATCGGGTTACCAGGGTATTAAAGTTAATCTGCACGTGGGTCTGATAAACAATCGGGGATCGATTGCATTATCATGCACGTTTGTTATTAAACTTTTGCTCTCTTCATCTCTCTTTGGAATCCTGGCATTAGCGATGAAAACAAAGCAAAGTTTATGTTGCTGCCGCTAATCTATGATAGCCAAGAGACGACGGGCAAATTATCCCTACTTGTACATATCACCAAACCGATGTTATATTTAGGCCACAGTTATTGGAATGCTCAGGAAGAACATTGACTCAAGTTAAAAGTCAAGTTAAAGTCAAGTTACAGATGATCGGGAGAAAGTCAGCTTGTTAGAAATGATCATGTTATCTGAAATCTGAAGTACCAAACTTCATCCACCCCACCCCCCCCCCCCCCTCCTCCTCTCCACCAACCTTACCACAATGTCCCCACCACAAGCCTACCAGAATCACTTGAACTTCACTGGAACAAAACAAAAACATATTGCTACAAATATAAAATTCATAAATATTATCTATGAAATAATGAATCTATCAAAGTCCTCATTTGCTTGCAGCTTGTTTTCTTCTTTTTAAAAAAAAAAATTGTACACTGCTTCAATTTTCTCCAGAATACAAAAAAAAAAAAAAAAAACTCTCCAACTCTAGAGAAATGTGTACCCCACTGAGATTTTTAGCATTCACTTCCCGAGGGAAAAAACAACTTTCTGTGTGAACAGGTTAATAGACATTTGGCAGACTACCTCTAATCAACTTACATGTTAGCTGTAACACTACTGTATCTGTTTGTATAAATTGTCTCCATATAGAGGCACATAGCCATCAGGCAGACATAGGGGAAGGCCAATTATTAGGTTTTTGAATCTTTAATCACGGACAAGATATAATTAAAAGTTAAAACCATGCAGTTGTACTGCTCAGTCTTTGACTGATAACCACTTCACTGGTGGATATGCGTCTATTTCTCTCTAAGCCATTTGATATCATTAAATCTAGTATTCAAATCTACTATATTTATGAACTGTCTTTCTTTGCTCGCTTTCAATTTTTATTTTTTGCAGGTTAAGTATGACAGGTGTGACAGGATTTTTTCCCCCCTGAAAATATTCCCCCCCGGGGGGAATATTTCCTAGGAAATTTTCCCCCCGGGTGGAGATTTCCTAGGAAATATTCCCCCCCGGGTGGGCATTATTCCTAGGAAATATTCCCCCCAACCTGGAAAAATTCCCCCCCACCTTCATATAATTCTAGTTAATTATATTTTTGAACATCAAAGGGATTGCTGCACTGAAGCCAATTATACATACTGTTACACAGATAGTCCTGATTGATATGGTGTGGGAATGTTGGGTATATAGAGTGGACCCAAATGCCCTGGTCATCACAAGTTTTCAATTTACACCATGGAGACTGAAGGAAGCGATAGATTTGCTGATAACGTTCGAAACATATTTGATTACTGCTTGAATCAAGCATATCCTGAGGGACTTAGCCGTGATCAGAAGAAAGAATTCAGAAGAAAATGTCGAAATTTCACTATCAAGGATGGCGCACTCTTCTACATTGGACACAAACAAGGTATGTATTTATTCTTTCAAATATGCATAATGATTAGACAGCTGGCATTGAAAAAAAGACAAGTACAAATGATATTTCCAACAATGCACTCAAATTTCTGAAACCCATTTAATGGCTATGGTTTCTATTATACCAAATGTGTCAAACAGAGGTGCAAAAAAATGAAGCCATTGTGGAAAGTTCTAGTGTATTGTTCTGACACATGAATACAACTTTTATATTCAACGGAAACCTGAAAGTTGGAGCTTAACTGTGGAGTTTTTTATGCTACATGTATATATGGAACTGAGAGCAAAAGCATTATTTTTGTAAAAGCAAAGTTCCGAATAGATGAGTGTTAACAGATTTTAGTGACAACCCAAATAAACTATAAGGAATGTAAATAGGAAGTGAACATCCTGGAGGGAATACAGTACAACTATCATACAGCAACAACTGAATTAATATTTCACATCAGTCTTTCTGAGAGATATATACAAGAATTGTGTAGGAAACTGACTTTTCAAGTTGGTGTATGCCTGTAAAAATTACTTGTTGCTAGTCGCTCATCCTACATGATGTAATTTGAGAAAGGTTTGTGCTTGTTGCGATCTATATTTTGGCTTGGTATGTATGTATTTCGGACGTGACATTCCAGATGTTAACTTTCTGCTTTCTTGGCTGTACAGCATTCCCATATACAGTTGGCTTCTAATGGTTTATATATACATTTTCAAATATTGGAATGCAATTTAGCCAAAAATACTCATTCATACTGAGATTGATTCAACCGATTACAATGTGGTCATATTTACTCGGCTATTATTTGGCTTCTAAAGGTGGAAATTTAGTATGGGAACAATCCGATAGCACTTCCAATTTGGAGCAACTACCAAGGAACTCATGTAGTTCGTACATTAGTCAACAGAAAATCAGCTATCAATTTACAACTCCTACATGAACTTGATATTTGCTATGATGATCAAATTACATACATTGTGTGGACTGAGATCAGTGGTCCAAAATATTATTTCACTTAATAATAAGGATAACAGTACTAATTCCCCTCCTGTTCACCCAAACAAATATGAAGATTCACAGATGTTGCAACCTTGTTTGGTCAGAGTACATTGAGGCTATGATTGTCTATGCTTAACATGTGTTAAATGAATGTTTGTACCATTTAATGTGCATGATTCTCCGGAAGTGAAAACCATAGTTGAAAAAAGTTATCTGGACTTTCCTGCATCTCCGACGTCATCGGGGGTCGCAACAGTGTACACCGTTCGAGCTGAACAGCCTTTTGTCTTCTTTGTTAATAAATGGGAACCGACAAGTCTAAATTCAGCTATATGTTGAAAGAAACAGAGCCATCCAACTAATGCCCAATCATTCTACTGATAAGAATGTAAGTGTAAAATTTTCCAGATGCCAATGAGTGCAAGCTTTGAAAATGCCTGGGGGCACACACATACACCTGCTCGATGTCTGCGATCGCTAACGCGCAGTTTCGAGAGTCGAGTAGTCCCAACAGTGGAGAAGGGTTAAGTTGATAGGCAAGCTCCTCGAGACCGATTGTTAATCATATCCACCAAGTTTGGTGGCAATCGGACAAACCTTAAATATTCACATAAATTGAGCAAATT
>KN889880.1:23951-40068 GCA_000934455.1 Apostichopus parvimensis
TGAATGCTGCCCAGGCACTGATAAGACACCAGTACCCAGCTGTGGGGGGCCTCCAGGATACATGTTTAGGGGAGAACCTGCAGTTTGAAGTCCAGTCGCAAGAGTTCATCCAAGTACATAATGCCAACAGGAACCATTGGATTGTCATATCCACTGTTGGGTGTAAGTCAGGTCAAGTACGTGTATATGACAGCCCGTACAGAGTCTTGCATACTGACACAAGGAGAGTCATAGCCAGCCTGTTACAGAGCCCACTTGAGGCAGACATTCTTAATCAAAATAAATAGTAATAACACGTGGGTTTGAACCCCCAAACCCCCCCCCCTGTTCCATGTCAATCATGATTTGAGTCTAACCTCAATCAATAGATCACAATTCTTCCCACTTGAACAAGATTGAATCAAATCCCTACACTAATAAGGTTAAAGATTATTATCAACTCCAATCAATGTAGATAGTAAACTTCACTGTGGATAAACTTTATTCTGTGAAGAAACAAGAAGAAACTGATTGAACACCATTGAAAAACTCTTCATGCATCATTAGACAAAGTTACCTTAACTTCTTCGATATGAAATTGGATATTGGGAGTTGGCTACTGATTTTCTCAACTGGCTAAATTGCACCAATCCTTGCAACTAACTGTCCGCTGGCCACTAAAAAAATGTTGCGAATACATGAAGGATATATTCCTAGCGTTTAATTGCCATGAACAAGCGATCGACCATCTCATCATACACTGAATTTGAGATATCGCCTATTGGAATATAGGAATATTATGAAATTCATTGCAAGCTTAAGACTTGCAGGTGCTGGCAGGAAAATTGATCATGCTTATGGTGGGGGGGTAAATTTTCAGGGTGGGAGGAATTTATCCTAGGAAAAATTCCCCCCCCGGGGGGAAAATTTTCAGGGGAGGGGGAATTTCCTGTTACACCGGGGATGTATAAACTGAGACATCCTTAAATAAGAAAAAGTACAATTTAGTAAAAATGTACTACAATTAATATATATACTGTACATGTGTATGAACTGAAAAGATTTCTTCTACTTCTGGAATTTCCTTAAGTGGCTCAAGTAATTTTCCAAGGGGTAGAATTACTTAAACGGTTATTTTATTTTAATTTCTATTTAATAAAGATAAACAGTTAGCCAGTGACAGCATTACAATGATGGATACACAAATAACGCTAGACATACATCGGTTGTTTCTGATGCTGTTTCCATGTTTCTAAGTTGACAAACAAGTAGGTCAGACATTTTGTCACAAGGGAGACCATGTCTGCATGAGACTATCAAATTTAAGTATTCAAGCTGTTAGCATGAATGAGGTCAGTTCTAATTGGTGGCTTATATTTAAGAAACAGACAATGTATGTTTTACTTTAGATATCTAGATAGCATAGATCATGGAAAACTGCTGGGTATAATATTTACATTGGGTTTCACTGGATTGGTTGTCTACAAACGTGGCTATAAACCATCACGAAGTTAATTCACAGTACTGTAAACATTTTCTATGAAATTAATCCATTACTTTGCTACCTTGAAAATCATTTCAAGTGATTTTCTCAAATTTGGAGGTTAAATTCTAGTATCAAAGTCCGAGGGAAATAAGTTACAGATAATTCTTTGAGTTAAAAGAAAAAGGTCAGAGGATCTTAAACAGCATTTAGTATGTTTGATCAAAATTATGAGCAAATGCAATGCAAAGCTATGCTATAAACTCAAACATTTGTATTTATGACAAAGTTCGTTTCTTACGCCACAATTAATTCATGTAATGTAACTTCAGAAAACACTAGAGACATTTGAACAGTTGATGATAGTTGGATATATCCTACCATCAAGATGTGTGTGACTGTTAAATTGTGTAACCTCCTTTTTTCAAGCAAGTTCATCGTTTGCTATTGTAATTAATGTATCGAACATCAGTGTAATTTTTCCTAAAAGCAGAATAAACGAGATGGAATGAAAAAGATTAAATTGTGTTCTCGCAAATCGATACTAAACAGTAGAAACTAAAATTTAATGTAAAGGCATCATGAAAAAATTGAAGCATAGTTGTCACTTGTTTTTGCCTAATCTAGAGGAAAACATATGGCCAATTTACTGTACCTCGGGCAATATCAATTAAAGCTAGACTCTAATTAATTAAGCATCTGACCACTGGCTCTGTCTACAGCAAGCATACATAATATGGAAGTTAAGCCAATGTGAAGACAGAAAAAAAGGGGGTTGGAATTGCTATGAACTAAAAAAATTTAAACTTTCAGTGAATAAAAATGACATATATACTGTAGTTTGACCAATACCAAACCCTGGACATCCTCTCACATCCCTTCTTTACAGAATAAATTTTTCTTGCCGTATAATTCATTCATGTCTCAAATTTCCCTTTTCCGAAACTGGCCGTCAACAAATACACAAGGAGAACTAAAAGCGTGTAAAGGAGATTGATGAGTTGAGCCTGTCAAGGACCCACACTGAGGATGATGATAATCTATGAGGTGGCATGCCTGTATGAAATTGCCTTTCATGACTCAGACAGTCACTGATTCATAAACAGCCAAGATTCACAGGCACCCTCGCCTCTTATAACCGAGAGAGAAATGTCGTCTTCGTCGTCGTGGTGGCCATAATCATCATCCTCATCATCATCATCTTCATCTACCCTTTATAATAACCTCAGAGAAAAGCTGTCATGCAACAGGTTTTCTTGTCTTGTTGTTTGTGTATGAGTGTCTTTTACTTCTCTTTGACGAATACGATTGGTAATCACCGCAGTAGTTCTGCTTCCTTGGAGGCTAATCAACTGTAACCAACATCATTTCCACTTGAAAAGGCTCACAAATAAAGTCAAAACCACTCTCTTTGGCAAGTCTGACTGCCTGCGTGTTAAACGTGCATCCGAGTAGTATTATCCATCTACTGTCGCGTGTACGAAAAACAACAAGTAATTACATTCCTCACCGAAGGGAACCAGAAGAATAAAATTTTATGAGTGAGTCACAATAGCAGAGGCCAATTTTTTTTTCTTTACTTGTTTCTTTTCTTTTTTCTTTTATATGGAGAAAAATGGGACTGAATCCACCTCGGAAAGTTATTATTCAAAAAGATAAAAAAAATATCAAAAAAAGAAACAAAATAGGTTGAAAGTCTATGCTTTTACTTCTTAAGCAGCTTGAAGCTATTCATGTCTGTATTGAGTACAGTATGATTCATACATGAATCACTCGATAAACAGTAACAACTAGATGAAACAAACTTTTGTTACTTTTCGTTTTTATTTTCACTTTATAATGTAAGGGCTGCTGTACCCTGTACATGCATATATTGCAATCCGTTTGATAAAAGGGGTTAAATATGCCACTTTCCTGTCAATAACATCCAAACTAAAAACAATCATCACTTTACCAAATCATAAACGTTTATCCATATTTGCTAATATTTTTGTGCTATGACAATCTCGCGATGAAATAATAACTTCGTTTCTATCTAATGATTACGCTGACCGTGTAGGCCATTGTCATTGCTAATGTAAATACCGTTAATGTAGAACTTGACCGAGGCACAATTATCTTTCCAAGTATTTCAGCAGCAGGACACTTTCAGCTACGGTATACCCTCAGAGTTTTACCTCCCCCAAGAAATACCACATATTAATCTAGACCAGTAAGATGGTCAGGTTTCAATTTGCTTCTAATTTACCCGAGCAGTAAGTCGTACTCTTGCGAATATAATAATAATGCTGACAGAGGACATCGATGAGTTCTGAAGTATTTACTGAAGTACGCATATACCACAGAGCAGGATTCTAAGTGTGGTATATGTGGCCCACCAGGACAGCTGTTCAGCACTGTGTGGCTTATTTAATAGAAAATAAATTGCCGCAGCTACGAACGACTTCCTCGCCCACCGGGTGGTTTCCAAACCTTCTTTAAAACCGTTACACTTGACAAAAAGATGTAATTATCGAATTCGGTCAAGCTTGTTCGCTGGGCCATACTTTGACAAGAATTTAAAGAAACAGCTAGTAAGCTGTATGTACTGGTGGGCACAGTTATTGTTAGAGCAGCAAAGCTCCCTGATTAAGAGTTAACTGATGTTGACATAGTACACACAAAACTAGTCTGAAAGGTTCAGTAGTCTGAGAAATCTAAACTTCTGGTTTAGTCAACTCTCAGTCACATTAACGTTTTTCCAATGGTCACCTTGGCCTTATAATAGGTATTGCATTAGCTTACTGATGCAAGACTTGAATATCACGCACATATACTTAAAATTACATTTGAAAAAAATCCCGCTGTCACTCGACATTCATGAAGGCAGCTTGTCCAGTTATTAAAGTTGGCAAATTTTTCTTGAAGAGTATTGACTTAAGATATGATTGCAAAATGGATTAGACTAAGACTCCCTCCAAGGTTTTTTTTGCCAAGGTTAAAGGTCATCGGTAGGCCATTGGCACCAAATATTAGCATGCTAAAAAACAGATCAAAAGTGACAAGGAATTTTCCTGGTTGGTTCTGAATCTCCAAATTATTTCCAGACATCAACAGCGTAGACTTTGTAACTAAGATAATCAAATGTCTCAGTGAGGAAGCAATACTTTAAAAGCGGCAGTAAAAAGCTTCTGGAAGTTGGTGCATGGGTGACTATTTATTTCACATTATCTCGCATATTGGGCGCCAATATTGATGAACTTTAAATGGGAGGGTAATTATTTCTTCCATTCAGAACATTCTACTACTTTTACTTTTCTATCGAACATGTGTAACTTTTTCAAATTTTTATTCGTTGCTTTGATATGAAACTATATAGCGCTTGAGGCTATAGAATCATGCTCATCATTGCTGATTAAAAGTCGAGGGGTTGATGTTTGGATCATGCATAGGCAGCATGTTCTTCAAAAGGCATGTTCATCTTAGAAAAAGTTGGTCCCTGCTATTAAAGATAAACAAAGTCAGGCTCTCTAATTTTCATATGCACCTCCAAAAAGCCTTAATTTTGCAGTATATATTTTTAAAGCAATTTGCTTACAGTTTTTCTCTCTCTCGTCAACAGTGTTATGGGATTTTAGAAATAGCCTTGAAGGAAATCACTTAAAATTCCACACGAAAGCTGCTTTAAACAACTGTTTTGTCTTTTCAGACTTGTTTCATATTCAACAGATTAATAATACCAATTAACCAATTATTATAAAACAAAGAAGCATAATTTATCTTTTGAACTTTGAACTTCGTCTTTATTTTTGCATGGAACTACAGGTTAATACAGAGATATGACTCAGCTGACTACAGTTGTCCAACGGCCAATTACAACCCCAAGAGACATTGTACCATATTGTTCCATAATAATAATATCCCTCAACAGTTGTCTGCAAATATTAATGCATCTAGCGTACAAAAGTGAGTTCAAAGTGCATCGTAGAGCTTTCATCGCTAACAGTGTTGTGATTATTTAAAAAACATAAAAATGAAATCAAATAAATATCATACTGAACTGTATTCTTGCCAAAAGAACAGCTACTTGAAGTTAAAAGGAACAAAACTGTGGAATTTCAAGGAACTTAACCTTACTTTATATCCTATCACAGAATACTCCACTAACTCTCTCATCCTCTACCCCTTACCTCTCTTTCTTAGCTCACAGTATAAGATGCTTAAATTCCAAATTTTCCGCAAACTGACTTGCAACCTATGTTTTGACCAGAAATAAAAGCAAGCCTGTAACAATCAAATTTGATCGAGTTACGCCACCATCGATTTATAATTATGTTTTCAGTGGTCTCCACTTAACACCAAACAATGTCTATAAAATACAAGCACAAAAGCTTTCAGCACATCTCCGCTACATGAATGCATGAATGCACTGCGGCTGAATACTTCCTTCGGCGTGGAAAGATGCTTTCTACAGAATCTCACATTCTGAAGTTAAGATTCTCTCGTTTATTCAGATTTGATAAAACTACATCGGATTTCCCAAGGACACAGATGCATTAAAGGAGTACATTGCATTTTCAAGAACCAGATTCATAACAGATACTGTATTTATCAGGAAGTATCACATTGATACTCTTTTTGGGGTTCTGGTTGAGATTGTATCAAAATAGGATAAATATGCATATGCATTTACATAACAGCTTTATTTATATCGTAACGTTAGCCACGTATCTAATGACTGGAAAGCAGTCAAATCTGGTCTGCTGTAATCTGACTTCAACACTAAAATTCCAAACAATGCAGTAGCAATATGTGGAATTAAAGCAATAACTTGCAAATAGTGGTATTTTTTTCCTCCCGTCAAGTAAAGGCAGGGAGTTTTTACAGTATTAGACATCAAGATACTTGTTCTAGAAATCAGTGATGTAGCGACAAACATCAGCAGTGGTTGGCTTCAATCATTATTTAGTCGTACTGTCCAGTATAAGGGCCGCAAGATACTTGTTCTAGATATGTTTTGAGGACACTAAATCAGTGATGTAGTATCAACCATCAGCAGTGATCGGCATCAATCGTTGCTTGGTCGTACTGTCCAGTATAAGGACAGCAAGATGCTTGTTCTAGATATGTTTTGAGGACGCTAATCAGTGATGTAGCGACAACAATCAGCAGTAGTCGGCATCAATCGTTGCTCCGTCGTACTGTCCAGTATAAGGGCCGCAAGATACTTGTTCTAGATATGTTTTGAGGACACTAAATCAGTGATGTAGCCTCAACAGTCAGCAGTGATCAGCAACAATAATTGTTCAGTCATACTGTCCAGTGTTATGTCAACAAGATACTTGTTTTAGATATGCATTGAGGACTCTAATTAGTGACGTAGCATCAACCGTCAGCAGTGGTCGGCATTAACCAACACTCGGTCTTAACTACCAGCACTAATCAGAAAACGATACTTTACATTCAGAATTCACTGATTGCCACAACTCGTAATAAAGACCATCAATAGAAAAGAATTATAAACATTTCACATAATGGCTCAAATAAGCCAGGAAATTGAAAAAACAACAACCAGCACCGGTGCAACTTGTCCTGGATACAAATAGCGCTGACATTAATAACAGTCCAAGTTTTGTATCAGCTAAATTTATCAGTTTGTTTTAGAATGAACATGTCTCAAAAATTCAAATAAAAATATTCCCTCTACTTGCTGTGATAATAAGGACCGCCTCAGGGGAGTTATGGGGGGGAAGGGGTGGGGGGGTAATTATTTAAGCAACTTGAAAAAACAAACCAATTCAGCAATTAGTCTCACAACAAAAACAATGTGAGACACAAGTGGGTTAAAACAGTACTAATGTTTTGAGGATACTGTTTGTTGAAGTCTTCTTTATGAAGTGCACATTCTGTCCCATCAGTTACACATACCAGTTTATATTTCTCATCATGTATGCATCAAGAAATTACTCCCAAGGAAATTGCAAAAGCTCAAGAAAACCTTAGAGCTAAATTTCAAACTCCAATTGAAAAGGGGGAAGGAAAAAAAGGAGAAATTCCGCATTACATTTCGCCGACTAATCTGTCATGCATGCGCCCCTCTCACGTCATCATCGGAAAAACGTCTTAATGTCTCATCGATCTGTGAATGAGAAGACTGTATGAAATCTATCCTAGAGTTAAGACAAGCAATAGCATTAACTCACCACATCTAGAATCCTCTCCTCTAAGTCTTGATTCACCTCGTGAAGTTCTTGATGACTCTTCTCCAACCTGCATCAGCAAAAAGAAAACCAAAGAAATTAAAAAAAGGAAGGGAAATATCATCAAGTAAACTGGTATGTACCTCTTCTGGAGATTCTTTTTGCTTCAGCGATTTTGCCGGCCTCTCGAGTGAGGATGGCAAAGGGTATCGCTTCTATTTCCCCGTTCAAACTTAGACTGCCAAAGAGTCGGAGATGAGGATCGGCAACCGGGCATCGCAGGGCGAAAGGGTAAAGGCTAAATGAAACTATACAGGCCAAGCATAATGTGATCTGTCTCGATTTTATCTGTTATATAACCTCACAGCCAGTATTTAAAAATGTAATCATTTCGAAGAAAGGATTCATCATTAAAGATGATTATTACCCACAACTGCAATTACATTTTGTAAATTTTGATTTTTTGATGGCTAAAATGTAAAGTTTTCTTCATTTTTCTGCATCCCACGATCTGAATGATATGTGAGTGTAACAGAGGCCAATCCAATGCAACTGTCGATTTATGGATAATTCAGTACAAGGTACCGTACGTTACCATGACAGCGACTTTGGACGTTGTGACTCTGAGCTTTTGGCCAGAGAGAAAAAGATGAGTTTTCATCCTGTGAAAATCCTCTTCCAAAGAAGTGATAAAAAAAGGTTAATCCAACCTTTGTTAAAACATTTCATGGCATTAATTATCTGGAAGTCACCGCGAGTGATTGGCCTTTAGACGTTCCTAAAAGTGGGACAACCATGTATGATAAAACATGAGAATTTTCAAAGGTTTCCCTCTTTCATATCCTGTGCTTTAGGGTGGGTTTTTACAGAAGAGTGACAGCCCTAGTAGAAATATATTTTTTTAACAAAACTCTCGCAGGATGTTTTCAAAGTTCTGCTTTTTCGGTAGTTCTGTACCTCAGTAAAAATAGCTCGTGGTGAAAGATCCCAGGTGTGTAAAATCAAACTCTGTGTACTTGCTCAAAAATAACAGCAAAAAGTTTTGATAAGCGGTACTTTAGCAGAGCCAAACATAACAATCGCATGTAGAAGCTGCAATCGAGGTTCAATCCTTGCCATCACAAACATATGTTAATATTTTCACACACCTGAAAGGTCAATGACACAACAGGTTTACAGGCATCGCTCAGTTTCAACATCTTCTTCTTGTTTTTATCTTATTTTTTTTCATCGTCAAAATGTTACAGACCTGAGGGTAGCACAGATGAAGCCAAATGCTGACCCACCTTTAACCGGCCTCATTAATGTCTTTTGCAAATGCACAAAGAAGTCGGCACTTATCTCTAACGGTAACATTTTCGAGCTGCCAAACCTTCTCGTTCGAAAATCGTATTCAGACTTTGGGGAATAGGGAGAGAAAATACGACTGGCGCCAAATGTTGGGAGAGTAATTGCCACAAACACTTTTCAAGCAGTTAGTTTCTTTGCAGCCTTGGGCAGAAGTAAAAAAAAGGAAAAAACAAAGAACGTTGATCCCATTGACATGCAACAATGTACAATCAAAGCAGTACTAGCTCAAAAAGTCTCTTTTACAAACCTTTCAGAGGAAGCACGTTGATAAATTATATACTGTTTGAGTTATCTGAGAATGTGCTAAAAGTCACACTCAGTCAACACTAAGCATAGAATTAAAGGGACCAGCTTCAAGATTGAGGAGAAGATCTGCCAAATATCCTTTTAAACAGAAAAGTCAAATTAATTACTTTATTGCATTTACGTCATGTAGAACAGATGTTCAAAGTCAGAAATAATTCAGCTCATTGGAGGTTTTATCACTTTAAAAATACCTTCAAAACACTTCGACGGTAGATGCAGGGCAAATTTTTAAATGGTCAGCCGAGACTACCAAAATTTCTGTTCGGACTATCAAAATGAGCCTTGGCGGTTGTTGGGAGTGGAGGGGGAGGGGAGGGGGAGGGGACCACCATTTGTTTATATCAAATTCAGACTGTATTGTAACTAAATAAGAAGGTAAAATAATATATTAGTATCACCGGCTACCCTCCGTCACTATGGAGATATTGGAATAAAACAAAAATAGGCCTTTATGATCCACCCAAAGGGATCTCTTAAGTAGTTCTATTCACCAAACCTACACATCTCTTCTACAGTGTACATATTGCTGTTGTATACACCAAACCTACACATCTCTCATATAGTGTATATTGCTGTTGTATACACCAAACCTACACATCTCTCATACAGTGTACATATTGCTGTTCTATTCACCAAACCTACACAACTCTCTCCTACAGTGTACAAATTGCTGTTGTATTCACCAAACCTACACATCTCTCTACAGTGTACATATTGCTGTTGTATACACCAAACCTACACATCTCTCATATAGTGTACATATTGCTGTTGTATACACCAAACCTACACATCTCTCATACAGTGTACATATTGCTGTTGTATACACCAAACCTACACATTTCTCCTACAGTGTACATATTGCTGTTGTATACACCAAACCTACACATCTCTCCTACAGTGTACATATCGGTGTTCTATTCACCAAACTTACACAACTCTCTTCTAAAGTGTACATATTATTATTAAGAGGTTAAATTATTCCATAAGTTCATATAACTAAGGTTCAAGTGTTTCTGAATAAAGACTGCAGTAACATAATATAAACCTATTTAACAAAAAAGAAGGGAGAAAATTAGTTTAAAAACTAAAATTAAAATCTGAAACTATTCAGAGAAACAGTAGAAAAAAGATGAAAAGAAAAGAGTAATTTTGCATTTTCAAATGTCATACATAAAGGTCATACTGTTTAGTTTAGTGACTTATTACTTGTGTTACTAGTAAATGATTAAACATATTATTAAATCATCTCCTCCTATATACTGATTAAACACTTCACCACGCTAAGGAGACCATCGACATTGTAATATCAGTCAATATATGAACGCCCCTCCCCCCCCCCAGCCAGCAGTTGGACCATAATGTCAATGACATTTATATTCAAATGATATGAAAGTTACCACCACTTGCACAGAAGAATTCAGAATTCTCAGCCTCTTTATTCGTGTTTAATATTTGAAGCTTTCCGTTCAGTTCAGATTGCCTGGTGCTGATTTATTGGGAGGCTTTGAATAACCATATGTTAGGTGTAATAGTTTGACATTTGTTGACATTTTAGTAGCAATATAAGTTTACTTCTGGGTGACAGCCTCACAGTGAGAAATTCACGTTATTTTCCCATAAAAGGCAGCATCTTGTGACACATTCCATTTTAAAGTTTAACAAACGACACAGAGTTATGATAACCATTGACGTAACCAATATTGTGTATATATATTTATTAATTGAAGCAACTGGTGTAGAAATTCACTGATGTTTTAATACCAAATAACGAACAAAGTTCTGGCTCTCAGATGCTTCAAACATCTGTCAATTGTTAGTAAATTACAGTTAAAATTAATTATTCAGACATTTTTATGATATGTTTACTGGATTGTCGCTATGGCAAAGGGATGTATAGCAAGAAGATGTTAGCAAATTATCTCATTCTTATCTGGTTACAATAATTCTGTGCCCAATCCTATAGTAATCCTGTGATAAACCTATTATATCCTACAGTATGATGACTCTCTCACAAAAGTGTAAGCCCCATAATTTCATATACCTAGAATAGCAACATCAACAATACATGGACTAGAGCAACATCAACATCAACATGGACTAGAGCAACATCAACAATACATGGACTAGAGCAACATCAACATGGACTAGAGCAACATCAACAATACATGGACTAGAGCAACATCAACATGGACTAGAGCAACACCAACACAGATAAGAGTAATAGCAACATCAACATGGACTAGCGCAACACCAACATGGACTAGCGCAACACCAACATGAACTAGCACAACATCAACATGGACTAGAACATCAACACGGACTAGAGTAACAGCAACATCAACATGGACTAGAGCAACATCAACATGGACTAGCGCAACATGAACATGACTAGCGCAACATTCAGTGAGGTATATACATTCATACAGAACAGACTTACGCATTGTATTTCTGCTGCAGTAGCCTGAGCTCGTCCCTCGTCTCCTCCAGCTCATTTTCGGTGTAGAGAGTGTTTTGCAGAAACTCGCTCTCCATTAGTGTGATTCGCTGTTTGCTCTCCTCTACACGATATTTGAGGGCGTAATACTGCTCCTTGCTGCAACCGCAGACCTGGAAAAAATGACCGACAAGAAAGGGTTCCAAGATAATGCGTTAAATATTGTAACGAAACATGACCTAACAGTACCATCCAGATCAATAGCATAGTGGATATTTCATAATGCACTGAAAGACACCGGGTATCCCATCGCCATGGTTGAAAAGATAAATGTGTGTCTATCTTGGATACCACCGGCGATGCTGGTCACATTTAAAACTCGATTCATGTAAAAATATCGTGTAAAGTGATTGTGTTTATCAAGTTTGGAGCAAGGAAGTTACATAAAACACCCCCCCCTAGGCTAGTCACCTTTAAACGAAGGGTTGTTTAATAAAAAAATAAGAAAATACAGCTGATGCTTGATCTAAACCTTGCAGGAAATAATCCACACAGTCATGCATAAAACTTGACACTTTTCAGCTCAAGAAAATCCTATTGCTGACCTTCCCAAACAGTTGGACAAAATCCCCCGAATTTGATTTTTTATCTTCCTCTATAACGATCCGGAGGCATGTAATAACTGATGAGATTCAATGTTCAACCTTGCCTCGACCACAGAGCATGTAACAATCCCTCGATTCACCTCACTAGTTTATGCCTGCATGCTGTTAGGTTTACCATGGGCTTTTCACATGGTACACACACACACACACACTAAAGTATTACGATAAAGAATACCCAAACTCCATGCAACATGCAGTCTAGCCACGTCCTTAGGGCAGCAGCGTAGAGAAAATTATGCCGACAACCGTTGAGTTTATTTCACACCAAACCGAGTATGAAATGACTGAAATATTATCCTTCAGAGATGGAAATTGACTAAATAGCTCTGTGCATTGGCTTGCAATGGCTGAGGAGCATATGTGCGTGATCATCCACAGGTAACACTGGCTCCAAGCCACACTGAATGTACAAACGTTGGTTTAACGCAACCGTAAGGAAGTGTTTCGTATTCCTCTCATGTATAGATGTGGGAGTATCAGGTTCCTTACGATTGCTTTCAGCTAGCATCGTAATGAACTCAAACCAACACCCATCACATGATTCAGTAAAATTACCACAAAGTTGTCCTATATATCGGCAGATAATAAATTCGGTCTGCAAACATCTGCAAAACTTTGAATTAATCTTGAGATTAAAGACTTGTTGTCATCATCTGTCACTGTCAGTCGAAACAAGACTGCCGGAATTGTCGGGAACGTAAAAATAAGTATATGATTGGGGGGGGGGATGATATTTGATTACAGTAGATGAAGTTCACTATAAATGTGCGTTTCTACTATATATTATTCACATATTATAACTTACTTTATTTTAGGTCATTATTAAGCATTTATAGAGTGCCTTCTGTAACCTATTTAGGTGTCGTTATTGCATTGACAAAGCAAAAACCTGTAAGAAAATTAAGTCCTTTGTTTGTTACCATATGAGCCAGATTCTAATATTAATAATAAATAATAATGGCATTTCTATAGTGCTCAACTTCTATAGAAACTATATGCAGTGGCGCTTTACAAAAACACAACGACACCCTAAAACAGTACTAGTGAAATGCAACCCGGAAAAGATGTGTAATTACAGAATTAAATTAACAACAGCATAGAAATTTCACAAGTTAGTCACTTTGCTTGAAAAAGTAAAAGAGGTTAGTTATTATCTTGAAAGTGAGTGAGTGAGGTGAAATGCTTTATGGGTGGATGATTGCCAAATGCTTCTAGAAGTTTTTAGGTGACCATTATCTGACTACCTAGCACATTTTGGGGGGGGGGGAATAACTGATTTTCTTTAGGTTAGTCGCCCAACAAGATAAATAGTCCTCTCTGATCTTAAAGTTCCAAGTATATATTTGGAGAAAGTGGGAATTGAAACTTAACTTTAACACAAGAAGTTGCAAAATCATGTGTTACATGACATCTCAGACAATGAACCTAAACAATAAAGAAACTTAAGGCAGTGTTTTGCTTTCAGCTAAAATATTTTTACCACCATTATGTACAGACATTTGTAATAAGTGATAATGTTTATGTTAAGTATGAATGTTATCATGTACAGTACATATTAATATCTTATATTATATGCATATGACACCCAAAATTACAAAGAAAGGCCACAACAGCCTCTGTATTTTTGCAGTATTATTTCACCCTATACTCTTAAACCAATTATCAAGACCTTTTAGGAAATAATTTTTGAGTAACTCTAGCAATATAGGCAGGTATAAGCCCTGCATCGTCATAACGATTCATATACCCTAGATGCAAAATTATGCAAAATTATTCAACATGACTGTAGGGCTTGAGTACAGTATGACTCAAGCCTATGACTAAGAGTATCCTTACCAAGAGTTGAGGATTAGTTCAAACTGTAACTCGAAGCAAAATGACTACATTAGACTAAAAGGTCTGGAACTGGCTTAAATTGAAAGTGAGCTCTTGACTTCTCAGCTTCTCACATGTAGAGGCTTTACCAATCACAGGTCAATATCCGATAATCAAAAAATAAAAAACTGGATCTAGTCCACTGCAAGATATCTGCTCTCAAGTTTACTGTTGCCATTTTTTACTGCTTCAAAGCCTTTCCATGGATTTCAAAATGAAAAAAAAGGAGAAAATTCTTCTTCCTGGAGGTACAGAGATTCCAGTTAAATTTCTTTCAAAATGATGACCAGATATTTCAACGTTTGGCTGAAGTAAGCATCCCTAGGCATATTTCAGGGTAACGGACACTAGGAAATATCTATCGGAATGTCTTTTATTTTCAGTTGCTGCCGGTAAGCATAGTTCCGTTCGCTGATATAGGCACAACGTTCCATAAGTACTGCTGAACTTCATATTTCAAATGTTTTTGACTAATGACAATATTTTAAGAGCTGACAGGCAAATAAGCAAAGTACCAGAGATAATATCAAAGAGTAAACAGAAAACCTTTTTCAGCAAAGGCTACAACTCTTTTACAAATGGAATTAAAAGAGTTAAAGGCATTTTTTTCCCATGCGAAAAGACTCCAACCAATACCAAAGATGAGGTCTGGGGGACCATGATGGGGGCATGTCTCTTTGGAGACAGGTGAAAATGACAAGATTAAGACAGATATCAACTAAACAGCACAATTTAACCAGAAAAATAGTGTGAATAGAAATTTCGAGGAAGGTTAATCAAATTTTATAGAAAGAGAATTGTAAACATTATTTTGGTACCTGGGCTCACACTATCTATCCCCTATAATCTTCCTACAGTAGTTATCAATATTTTACAGACCTACTGTAGTAATCTGTGTAGATAAACTCTCATGTTAATGTAAGCTAATTCCTATTGCATTTGTACACGCTAATATTATGCTCGCACATATACTCTTATGTACAGACAGATGGAACTTGTGCATTAATTAGGAAGCGCATATGAAACAATATCTGAAATAAAAGATTAATTTCAACCAAAGAGGCTGCCAAATGAATTCCATTAAATCTAGCAAGTATTATGAACGGCCTGCACTGCAATATTATTATCTCACATCTATATATAGTAGTACATATATATAGTACACTGGAGCAACATTTTCCAATAGCCTGCAGCCTTGCAGTATAGCAGTTCAAATTCTGTACACATTACAGTGAACCATCATTTACCACTCAATGGAATAAATCTCATTCATTCTGAATGGGCAGGTCCGCGGAGCCAAGATAAACACGTACTAAGTAATTGCATACATGTGTGTGCTCTACATAATACCTCTGTAGTACTCTCTTCCATGCCGACCAGTAATCAAAGGAATTGCATAGATCCTGGGAGAAAGGAATCGTCAGTCCAATTCATTTCTGGAGTCGAGCATTTGATGATGAACAAGTTGATTGACTTCTTCTTTTTGCCATTTAGCTAGCACAATATTTCAAATTTTCCGGACATGACGACCATCATAAGGTACAGATTTATTGTTTATACCGGTGTAAATAATCAGTATCCACTGAATATGATGAAGAGAAATCCATCATAACGATAGAAACGATTCATGTTTCCAAAGAATATCTTCTCTAACCGTGGATCACGACAGAATCGATGACATCAATTCCTTGCAAACGTTTCAGGACTTTTACAGTATATTCTCTTAATATAATACATCATTATAATTTAATACTCTGCAATACTTGAGAAACTGTTTTATTATACTCATGGCTAGCAATTACAGGTAGATCTATCCACTTGATGCAATATTGTACTGGTATGGTAC
>KN889881.1:0-16665 GCA_000934455.1 Apostichopus parvimensis
GTTGAATTTGACATGTTGATAGACGCAATGACATACTGTTTTTTGTTTCGACATGTCAATATGGAATTGTAACATGCTGATATCGAATTGTAACATGTTGATATCGAATTGGACACTTCACTTTCTTTTTCGACATTTATGGAACGTTTGGCTCTCCGTACGACTGCCTATGTTGTTGTTAACATATACACTGTTGTTAACATATATACTATTATAATATTAACTTGATATATCAGATTGGATCGGATGAGAGGGCTGAATTGAGAGGTCAGACCATAAAAGTCATTAACACCGGCAAGGTCTCCACACTTCGGGCCAAATGTTTAATTAAAGGTTAAAAGGATGATAACCTCCAATACATTCCACTTGTAAAGCGTCACCGGAGCAAATCAATATCTTCAACAACAAACTGGAGCAATGCAACAAAGTTCACAGGCTAAATTAGAATATATATTCCAACTGTCCTTTTCCGTCTGTTGTCCGCTCCTACTGGAGTTTTCTTTCTCACATGCAGCGATGTCTTTTTTTAATGCATAACTATAAGAATCACAAGTTCTGAAAGCAAAGAGCATGCACATAGCTAAAAGAACAGTCGACGATGCATGATAACCAACTCTGCTTCATTTGTACTAGTTGTGTAAGATAAGTCTATCTGTCTAGACTCTAAGTCTATCCTTCTATACTCTAAATCTATCTGTCTAGACTCTCAGTCTATCTGTCTAGACTAAAAGTCGATCTGTCCAGACTCTAAGTCGATCTTTCTAGACTCTCAGTTTATCTATCTAGACTCTAAGTCGATCTACCTAGACTCAGGCTCAGTCCATCTATCTAGACTCTCGGTCTATCTGTCCAGACTCTAAGTCGATCTTTCTAGACCCTCAGTCTATCTATCTAGACTCTATGTCGATCTATCTAGACTCTAAGTCTACCCGTCTAGACTCTCGGTCTACCTGTCTAGATTTTATGTCTATCTGTCTAGCTATATGTCTAGACTCAGACTCGGAGTCTATATAGAGTCGATATATCTAGACTCTCGGTCGATCTGTCCAGATTCGTCGATCTATCTAGACTCTTGGTGTATCTGTCTAGACTATAAGTCGATCTGTCCAGACTCTAAGTCGATTTATCTAGACTCTCAGTCTATCTGTCTAGACTATAAGTCTATATCTGTCTAGCTATATGTCTAGACTCAGACTCGGAGTCTATCTGTCTAGACTCTAAGTTTATCTGTCGAGATTGTCAGTCGATCTGTCTAGACACTTAGTCTATCCAGGGAGCTGCTACTCTAGAGTAGCAGCTCCCTGGTCTATCCGTCTAGAATCGTAGTGTATCTGTCTAGACTAAGTGTGTCTAGACTCTAAGCCTATCTGTCTAGACTCCAAATCTATCTGTCTAGACTCTAAGTCTATCTGTCTATACTCTAAGTCTATCTGTCTCGATTCTACATCTTCGTTCACCTGAAAGATGATCCAAAGAATTACAACATAGAATTACAGAATTAAAACAAAGAACTACAACACAGATTCTTGAATGGAAAAAGCAAAAAAACCTGTATTCCAGATCATTCATTGAAAAGACAACTCCCTCTTTCCTATTATGCTTCACGGTAGTACCTCGCGCTATCTGAATGGAAATAGGGTCAAAGGCGAATCCATAACGAGAGCGAGAAAAAATGCAAAAGAAATAAATAAACAAAGAAATAAACAAAGAAATAATTCAACTAAACCAGATCTATACCACACAAAATGCCTGACATTTCCGGTACATGGGGTACAGTGAGGCGTGTAATGACCTCCTGAGTGTAACAGAAACTGATTCATCTCTCTGGCTGTTATGTGTTACAGATGTGCTACAGATAGCTGACTGATCTGATCCATTGCGATAGGCCTAAAACGCACGTAGAGAAAATAAAGGCATTATAAACATGTTTGGGGGGGGGGGGGGGGGGGTGATGCTTCAACTTCTGAGCCTCAGTCGGGGGAAGTCGGCGGTATTGAGCAAAACAGTTGGAGGAATTGTTGGGTCAGTTGTGGAAATGAGGAACTTAGCCCACCACCCCGACAGCCTGCATGACGCGCACACTACTAGTGAATTTAGCTTCTAGTTATTAATGATTATTAGTGAGATTCAGTGATATGCATAACGCTTGAGTGAGGCAATACATGAACTTAGGTTTATCTGAGAGAGCGTCATTGCCTAGGCCTCCCTCCACATCTCCTTCACACATGCATGTATATATTTCCACATATAGTATACGTCGATGCATTAGGTTTATGCATTAAGTAGTGAATATCATAAATGTAAGCAAATGTACTAATTCGCAACAGTCATCCATCGAGCACATGGGCATCGTTACTCCCAATTTACCCTACCTCACCCCTTGCTCCACCATGTTCCACCTCCCCGTCTCCTTTGTTGGAAAAATTGCCAATTTCTCCTGCATATTCACAGGGCAGATAAACGTTACACTTGCTCAATGTATATCGAATTTCCGTCAAACTAAAATCACTGTTCGGTCATTCCTCGTAAATCTCTCCGAACCGCCAACAGGTTTAGCGTAAATATATCTTGTATTTAAACTACAAATATTTGCATGTAACCTGCCAGCGCGTGTAACAGGCATGTTGAGGTAGTAACGGTCTTATATTGACCCTCAGCTGTCAAGAGGTCACTCGAGCAGTATAGATTAACCTGATACCACTTGTTGCGCGTTTATGATGTTCATATTATACACAGAAAATTACGGAAGCAAAAAGGCAGAAAAAATCCTATCAGCTGAGAAAATCTATTGAAATGCTGGCCAAAAGTAAAGGAGAGGTCAAATTCCTGAACAAAGAACATTCCCCTAAGGGTAGCTTACACTGACCCGATTTGAGGACATCTTCCCCCTTCAGCTGTTTTTAACCTGGTAGTGTTTTCTGGATGAGTGGGAAGCAGTCAACACAAATATTCATATGACTGACATCTTTAGGTCATTATATAAATTGGTCAAGCTGTCAGTTCCCGATCTCTCTGATATCAATATATAGTCGTTATATAGTCATAGCCATATACTACCAATGAAAGCTGCCAACAAGTAACTGTAGTTTGAAGCCGGCGGCGTCTCCTAGTGCGCAGCCACTATTCTTGCTATGGAGGCGGGAGGAGGGGTAGGGGTGGGGGTAGGTGTGGGTAGGGGAAAGGGTAGGGGAGGGGTGCATGCATACTGGAAGTTACGTCATATGGCCATGTATCATACACTCATGTAAACAAAGCGGGATAAGCTAAGGACAAACATAATAATTGACCAAGTAAAGATGAATATATTCTAAGCATCCTAGTGTTAGTCACATTCACTTTCTACGTGCCGTTTTCGGGATAACCATATTTTGTTGTCAATGAGATCATTCATGTTTGCTGCAAGTCGATTTTTATGATGATATACCAACTGTGACAAGTTCGTCTCATTATATCTCCGGCGAAACCGACATGCGTAGGAATTGAATATATCCCCTGGACTATGCTATGAATAATGTTACTTCTTCTGATCTTTTCTTTGTGTGTTGATATGCCATCGTGTGTATGTAATACGGTCTACGTAATGTTTGCACATAATTCAGTTGAATATCCTTCTATATAGCTAAGTATTACAATTGGTTAGGTGCTCCTAAATTCAGTGGCGGAGCTAGGGGTATTGGTCAGAGGGGGCGAGAATGGTCTGTAGGGGCGCTTTCGACTCTATCTAAGCGGTGCGCCACTACAGGTTTGCGCGGAGCGTACAGAATTTTTTTGAGTAAAGATACTCCCTAGATCGCCGGAAATGACCCTTTCCGGGCCTTGCTAATTTGCAGATAAACGAAGAATAAATAGCCGTTAGAGCATTTTGTCAGAAAATTACACCAAAAAAATGTGATAAATGTCAATAGGTAGATGAGAGCACAGTAAAAATGTCAATAATCGCGAATAAGTAGAAAGTGGTAAAAAGCTGAAAAGGGCGCCAGCAGTCCATTTGAGTCCGTCAGGGGGGGCATCCGCCCCCCCCCCCTGACTGTATGGACGCTCCGCCACTGCCTAAATTAACTGTTTATATAGAAATTGTGTCCTGCAAGGTAAGTGTTTTATTTTAGTTGTTTGTTTTGTATAGTTTGTCGGAGGCAAACATTTGCAGTGTTAAGTGGTAGCTTCTCTCAGAGTTACAACGGTCAATAATGCATATGACTGTACTAAATGCCATATGATAAGAGAAGTACACAAGTGCCTCCATGACAATTGGAAAAGAACCAACACTCATGGACAGTCTTTAGATTTGAGTAGACTATTAGACATACTTTATAAACGTTTTCTATCTTTATTGGATCGGATCCAAATTTATCCATGATGACGATTGACCTTTGAACTGACAGTGTTTATAATTCGCAGGGACCTTAAATACACCACAGAGTGGTCTTCAGTTCTGAACGTATATACACACAATGAAACCTTGCGGAAGTAGCGAAATGTGTGAAGAGGTATACTAAAAGTATGACATAAAGAGCATGCGCAGTTCTGTCGATTGTTATGGAAATGATGCACAGTTAAAACGCATGCTCACTATGAAATATACATCTCTATCCAGCTTTGCTGCAGAAACAGGACGAAGATACCCGGCTCCCCATCTCAAGCTCGCTGACCCCTTGGGGAGTAGTGACCTCTGCAGTTCCTTGTCAACGTCATCATTTAATTTCGTTACATCCCACCGTGTGTTCAAAGACCCTGCAAATACAGCGTTAAAGAGAATTTATAGCTTTGACCAGCGGTAAATGTGTCCGATTGGGCATTCTGTCAAGCATCGTAAGGAATGCCTATAGTACCAACATCACCCTGGGATTAGTTTATCGATATTGAGTGGCATGTATGTGTAAGCTGCATCGGCCTATGCTTAGATATTATTAACATGGTGTAATTCCCGTGGTGGCACAGTCATGGCTTAACAGGATTTAGACAGATTTATGGAAGTTGCACAATCTAATATCTCGACCTGTCTTCTTGTGATGAATGAAACACACCAAGAAGTGTTCTTTTATCAAGAAGAAGAGGAGGGGGGGGGGGGTTAAATAATATGAACGGGCTCAAGGGAAAGAAATTCACACAAATAAAACTCAAAAGCAAAACCAAAACAAAATATCTTAAATCGGATGAGAGCATGGAACATGTATGTGACGAATTTTGTGAAGACGGAAGAGACTATTTCAAGGTCATCAGTATTGGCCCCAATTTTAGCATTCTAAAAATTGCTAGAAATTTGCAAATGTGACTTTTCCTGGATGTTCTAGTTCTACTTCTTTTCCACTGATATTCAGGAGGATTAGAATAGTGACTGTTACTGTGACCGTGTCATAATCGTTAAATGTCTATCACGATTCACGAATCCCTCAGAAAGGGAATAGATAGATACTGCACATGATCTTATCCAAAAGAACCATATAGACCAAAGTTTCCCTAACTTTACCCCCCCCCCTATGAACCCCCTGTGGGTGTCAGAGTTGTCCACGAACCCCCAACTTTCGAGACACGATCTGAGTCATTATTATACTATAATACGCATAACAGTGCTTCGTAAAATATAGTGTAGTAATGTTATGGGGAAAAAACGAGAGATGAACAAATATTTATTTGGAAACTTCAAGATCAGATCACGAATTGTATCACGCATCGATCACCCATCACACACGTTGTTCGATAGGTACGACTTTTGTACATTACTAAATTATATGATATATCAGATTTTAGTTCAACCAAAAGTACTCTAGTTTTGACTTTCAGAAACGTCCCACGAACCCCCTGGGATGGACTCACGCACCCCCTGGGGATTCATGCACCCCAGTAAGGGACCCTTGATAAAGACGGTAACAAGAATCGGGTCTGTTTAAAAGCATTTTGCTACATATCTAAGTCGATGCAAGGAGGAACTTGTGATAAACTGCATGCACAATTATGAATGTACTGCTTCTATACCAGCTGGTAAAATGACGACGGGGGTTGGCTACATATAAGTGAGGAATTTTCAATCTAATCTGGTCTTCTTGCAAACTCCATTTCTATCTGTATCATCTTGTAATTCCGGTGATAAGATTTACAACTCTGCTCCCTACTCTGTTTGCTATGTAATCGATCCTGTGATTACTGACTACGTCTTTTGATTACGTTCCTGTATGCTTTGTTTTGTTTTTTGTTTATGGGAGGCGTGTCTTGATAAATCTACCTTGAAGACCTGGATGGTTATTCTTGGAATTTGAGACACGCTCCAAGTAGAGTTCACGAACTCTTCGATGTTTGGTACGGGTCCAAGTAACCCCAGGCCAGCAGACGATGAAAGTAGTAAAAGAGAAGAGAAAAGAAGAGACAGCCATACCCGGAAGGGGGGGGGGGGCTGACCAGCTGAAGTACTCTGTGTATGTTACGGTCATACTTAATGAGGGACGTTTTCAATGTACATTTATCTCTTCCACTGCGGTGGTCAATTCCAGGGGCGTCGAAAGCCAGTTCGACGCCCCTGGGAAAATTACGTCTAAAGAATCAATAGAAATTAGAAATCAGTTTCGTTCAGTCATCAGTTTGTTTAAACCAGATGTGATTGCGTATATTTCCGGAAATGTGTTTCAATTTATTTGTATTAATTATTTTAAATTAATGGCAATAAAGGAACAGGCAAGTGTCAGAATGTACATTACTTGGCAATTTGTCGTGATTCTCGAATTTTTTTGCTTAATAAACACAAAGTGACATACATAACAGTCATAGTCATGTAAATTGCTAGACGTTTTTCAAGAGAGCCGGAACAGATGCTCTGACCCTCCAAATTATTTCAAAGTTTGAGATTTGTTAACAATTGCAATACAAAATCTCTGTAAATGTTTCAATTGCCTGTCGAACTTGAACGTTGAATAGACATGAATTGACTTTCTATCAAATTGAGGGCGCTGTTGATGACCTTCAATTGAGGGGACAATGACGCAGTCGTCATATTTGCCTCGTGAAGCGACGGATGTCTGTGAAGACGGTCTTTGAATATCATGCCACAACATTCATGTCTCAATTGTAATGTCAAATGATCAAAATGACGGAACCATCTAACCGGAGGCTGTTTTTTTTTAATCTTTTTATCTTGCTGGTAGAATTTGATTCACTTAAGTGATCTTGTTTAACTACAAGGGCTTAGTGTTTATGTCTTCACAAAACACACACTCGTGTAAATAGTTTACAGATCTGTACGTTACATCATACAACAAGATCGGTAAACAAGTATTAACTGTAATGGATGTTTATCTATTTGGTGCATGTTCTTGGTTAACCTCCAAACGTGATAAAGAGCAACGCGTTTGCACAACGAGTTTTAACAAATAAATGACCACTTCATGACACTGTATATCTCGATTAACGTAGTAATAGGAACTATACCACAGAAAGGGTATCAGCATGGCGCTACAGAATATTACATATGATTGGAAGAGATAAGTTATAAGGTGCCTTCAATTAGTATATCCATCACCTACTCCAATTGCTGAAATAGATTGCTGATAGCTCGATCGAGGTGACGTGATTAGCTTTTGGGAAAGGGTATCGACGTGATTGCAAGGAAGGATGGTCCCTTTGCTTTCCTACATATTTCGTGGTCTTTCCTGCTTCTCATCACCGCTACTATCCTTGCTATTCATGCTCCTCTTCGATCTTAACCCGCCCCACCTCTGCCACCACTATTGATCCTCTTCGACTGCTCCTACCCTCCCTACCTCTTCTCAACCTGCCCCTTCTCTCTCCCTCTAATCATGTCCCACCTTATACTCTTGCTCCTCCTCCTCCTCTTCTTTCTCCCCGACTCCTCCCCTCCCTCACCTTTGTCCTTCCCTGTCATTATTGTTTCATCCATTATTTGCGTGAATCATATATGTTGTAACACAGGTCTGCTATACCTAGAGATGATTAGGTTATCGCAGAGCATCATCTGTTATCATTCGTCTGTTATATTTTCACATGCATGCTCTAGTATTTCCTAGTGTACGCACAAATCATATTTGTGGTATATTTATCTTAGAGATAGAACGTAGGGAAGAGAGAGGTTCCTTTACCGTGGTCCCCGCACTTCTTACGCGAGAAAAGGTAAGACTCGTCCACAGAAATTTAACACATTTTGATGTTAATAACTTAATAACAGTCATAAAATATTCCAAATTCTTTCTGGCTAATTAGATTTCTTCATTCATGGTGACATTTTGAAGATCTTTTCTTAATTGTTGATATTATCCAGATGCGCAATAGCTGCTGGTGCTGCTATACGTTCTGTTTACAACTGTCGGCTATGATCACACAGTGGAGGCGTGAATCAATGTGACAGGACTCGCCCATCCCTTTACACTGAAGGTGCTACGCGTTCTTCCATCCCATGACGTCTGCCTGGAATTTATCGAGCTCATCACCGCTGAGGATGCCGGGTAACTTCTTCCCATGACGTCGACTACAACGAAGGTCATCCTCGCTAAGGATGCTGGGATATTCCTTCATTGACATGGCGCAGTTTGGCAGCCAACATAACAAAGCTAACTTCAAAGTCGAGGAGACTGAGATAAACATTTCATTTTAAAAGAACAAACTTATGTGTGTGTTGCGGATTCGGAAAGGGAAGTGGACTGATGGGTGGGGGGTTTGTTCGTGTTTTAACCATGCAAAGCTGGTAATGAGCTTTAACAACACCAGCTCCTATTCCTTATTTACAAAGATGGGGGGGGGGGGGGGGTCTCATCTGTGCCGAAAGAAGATAATGATGGTGACGAAGTCGAGGACGAGGACATAATTTACGATGACGTTGATGAGGACGATGATTATTGTCAGGATATCAACTCACATCACAACCCCCCTCCACTTCCCCAAAGAAAGTGGCCTTTATTCCCAGTAATAGTGAAGTTTAGACCCTCCAAAGTAAAACTAAACTTTGACGAAACACTGTCAGAATCTATGATACCTCTCCGTATGACCTATGACATATTAGTGTTTCAACGTTGGTCCTATCTGCTAAAGGATCCATCACATAGTGTTAGTTTGGATACAACTTTTCCGATAGAAAGTAACGACGCGTTGTTAATTCAAACAGCTGTTTGCGTTTCATTCCATATAGCATTGTACTAACATGGAGGTAAAACAGATTTACCTCCATGCATGGTACTAATGAGCTTAATCAGTTCATCACATTTGGTTATGACGCGGAGAGGCTGGATCAATGGGGCTACAGTCCCGGGGACCGGGAGTCACTTAGCAAACCCGGGAAATGTGGGATAAAGAACAGCAAAAACGATGCCATGTGATTGTATTGTTCACGGGGCCAAACATGGCTCCCGACGGCCCCTATGTGATATTAGCCAGTAGCCAGTAGCCATCTTCTTACACAATGTCATATAAACAGAGGACTGTATTGGAAACATCTCAATTGTCATTCAGTTAACGATAGCTATAGCTCCTCGTGATATAGCTTATAATTTGCCAGTGCATGAGAGAGGCGTGAGTCGAGTCTTAGTTTTTCACATGTAGGCTATAATTTCACGAATAGTTAAGAAATCCCATCAAAAAATGAGGTTTGTTAGGTTTGTCTCCTAAATCAACTTAGTAGTTTACATAACAGATGCTTAAAATCATCGAGCCGAAAATCTCGTCAGAACTACCACAAATAGTTTACTCAGATCTCAGTGTCACATGTATACTTTCAAAGCAGTTATACCTATTCGGTTAAAATGCTTTGGAAGGGGATTTGAGCCTACAGTGACCTTGCGCAAGGTGAAGGTGGTGGGGATCCATAGTATGATGGCTGAATTTGTAAGAAATGTGAACTTTTAGGAAGACTGTATAGGCTGATCAGACATTTTACGGATGGCAGTTGTGGCCGTAGGGTGGACTTCGGGGTTATACTCCCCCCTCCCTTAAAAAAAATTATAGAAATTATAAAAAGTTAAGACAGCAAATGCTGCGTGCAGGCTGAGGCATATTCCGACTATAAGCTTAGTCTCATTAAGCTTAAGGTTGTGCTAAAGAATTCCTCTGAATTAAAAAAACAATTCTCCGGCTGAAGGTTTCCCCAAGCAATTTTGTTCATTGTTAAACAATTAATTACGTGATATTAGTGACCATTAGCAATTTATAGCTTTATTCCTTATAGCTGCAAACATATACCATGTAGTGATCATGAGTTGCCACATTATTTTTTTTTTTTTTAAGAAGTTCAGTAAGCGGGTAGGTCTTTAAATTTACGACTTTTGCTTCAAAGTCAACCTGACCTTTTTCAAATCTGTCTATGATGAGATTAATGGTTATAAAATATTCGCCCCCATTGGGGACATGTATGATAAGTGAACATTAACGTCGTACGTATAATTAGCCATATAACCCATATGTTTCCTGTAGACACATCTGTGAAGAATTATCTTGTTATATTTTAGGTCTATCAGTATTAGTATAGGCACCCATTCTGACATCAATATCCTCAGTCGAAGAGTATAGACTTATAAGCATTGCATTAACACAAAGGATTCCAGTTGCGAAATGTTACTTGTGATTTGTTCGTTACGCAGTCTGTCCCTGCCCTCTGATTCCCTGCCCGTCAACACAGTCACACACATCCACTCTCATCCACACACAGGAACCAGATATAAGATATTTCCCCCTCGTAACAATATTATGCTTCTTATATACGAATCAGTTGCATATTCATATGGTGTATTAGCCTGCCATGTTCATCTATATACAGTGACATATAGAGAAGCAAAAGGAAATGTCACTTACTTACTTTATGGAACGAACACTGTTTTTGCACAGTTTGAAGTCACCATGGGAACTTGTAAAAACACAGATGGTCAACAAATTATTATAACTAGATATTCCAACACTCTCAGAAGAAATTAGTGCTGAAAACTGTGAAAAAAAGTGTGTTCCAATGCTTTGTTTAGATCTCAATTGTGAGTTCTTATTATGCCTCAGAAGAACGCACCATTTGACATCTAAACTCCCCCCCCCCTCCTCAAGACCACACTACACGGGAGTCGGTCATACCACCCCCTTTATCAAATCCTAAATCTGCGTCCGTCCCTTACATAAAGGACCCCCCCCCCTACCTAAATCAGTCAGGGGACTTCATTTAGTGAGGTACCTAAAATGGTCAAGCAATGAAAAGTTAAAAAAGAGTAAGAACTGAAATTTGCATTATAATCCTTCGATTGTGAGTCTCTATATATTGTGTTTCTGTTATAGCTAACCCCTCGTTTCCCAAATTATGGGTGGCCGAGCTCTTCCGGTGGGTCGCGAGCCGAGTATAGCGGAACACAAACGGTTTCGATGACATATGACAGTCAACAACCCCAGACTGTCACCCAGTGATTCGTGATAAACGTGTGTGTTTACAAGCGTTGTTGTTTAATAACTTTCATTCCATGTGCTTTCAAATACAAACGAAATTATTCCATGTAGTGTAAAAACGGGGAGCTAGAGTCTATATGAGTCGACTGCGTACATAGATCATTGAATCTCTGGATTTACCACGCATGAATGTTCGTCCACATCCCGTAAAGATAAATTCTTTACTGCATCCATCATTGGCGTGTCATGGAAAAGAGGTGAACAGACTTTTTCTCTTGGCTCCCTCCCGGCGGCCAGGTCACTTCAGAAAATCTTATTGATCCCGACGTTATTTGTCGTCGTAGAGGTCAGAGGTCATTGATGACTCGTCCGCTTATTGTAAATTGAATGATTTTGCTACAGCAAAGGACATAACAAAATTATACTTTCTGTTATTTTTAATAGCCTGGAGCTATGAGGATAGATTTCGAGGTAGTTTCACTTTGGGATTCCAGAGGGGATATTTCTCGTTATTATCTTCAATTTGTTCATTTTCTCTTTCTTCAGATATTGATTTGTATTTCCGACAGCCTTTTACGGTGCAGATTCGCAATCGCTGGATGAGGTTACAAAGTGTACGGTAACCATGCGTTGTAGTATTCTATGAAACTTGTGTATCACATAAACGACCGAACGAACGGAACGAACGAATGAATGACTTAATTAATAACAGGATTACGTTTGAATACTCATTGTCGTGTTATATCATTTAGATATACTTCAACCTATTATTTAATAAGAGAGACTGGTTTCAAGACTATACTCACTCAACTTTCTACAAACTATAGTGGCGTAGGAAACTATCAAAACCGGTGAGGTGCAGAAAACTGGTGGATTCTGGGATCTTCATCGGAAGAATATTAGTCTTCTAAAGGCTTTGGTGGCCAAGGTGGGCCAATTTCCAATTTCAGTGTTTCGTCGACTTTTATACTAGACATAAATAATAGATAGCCAATGTGAATTATACCTGGCACTCTTTTTGCTATAGTACAAATGATCCAACCAAAATGGTTTAGCATCCCTATTGGAAAAGTGATGGGTAATAAGCCTTCAGACATGAAATACAATAGACGTAATGACATATTGTATTTTGTTTGGACATGTTGATATGGAACTGTAACATGTTGATATGGAATTGTAATATGTTGATATCGAATTGGACACTTCACTTTCTGTTTCGACATTTATGGAACGTTTGGCTCTCCGTAGAAACTCCCAAAATATGACAAAAAGTCGAAAAAGTTTCATTCATCTTAGAGAAAATTAAAAACTATGAAATTATTTTCGCTTAAATGAGAAACGAGAATTGTTAATAGATACACTTTTCGTGCATGATGAATAACATATATGAGGATCAGAACTTCCGGGAAAGTAATCTGGAATACGTTTAGGGGGGAAAAGGCATAGTTGATAGAGAAGTCATCTATTCGCAACGAAAATTGATATTGAAATGTTTTGTATAGGCTAAATCACACTTTCATATATTTTGCCTACAGTAATATTTTAAGCTTTTTGACCTATAACCGTGACATAGTTTTTATGGTGACATAAACCTTCCAGGCATTTGACTGAGTTTCATCAAATTTAATATTCTCTTTTGACGGACCTTCAGCTTATCAGAAAAAAAGAGCAAACCATTCGCAAATGCCATTCCACATTCCATGTCTTTTGGGGAATATTTTTTCCTTTCAGTAATAATAATAACAATTTCACGTCTTTTTTATTGAGATGAATATTAAGGACTTATCTGAAGAATGAAAACATGGCCCATACATCAATTACCTAGCTTCGACTTTCAAATTTGTTATTTTTGCTTTAGTTAAATATATTGAATGACAGCTGTGATTCTTAAGTTGCATATTTTCTCTGGAGGTCTTTTTGTCGTATTGTGAAACATATGTTAGATGGTGCATATCAAGTCATTATTTTTCTTCTTCTTATTATTACTATTATTACTATTATTATCATTATTATTATCACAATATTTCTTTCTTGTTTTCATGACGGGTCCTTATGTTATTGAAGTATCATCAGTTTACGTCAGACTCAATGAATAGAAAATGTCTAAAATATTTAAACGATAATTTTAAAAGGGTCAGCTATAACGAGCATTGTGTTAGTGTAGTAATAAAGAGGTTGATGAGAAGGAGGAGGGGTTGGAGAGGGGGAGGGGGGGGGGGTTAAGGTATCGATACTTGCTACAACAGCATGTTCACCAAGACTATGAAATGGCCGGAAACAGTTGAAATTTTGCGAACAAATTGTTTCCAGTAGAAGAGATAGTTTCAGTAGTACATACTTCTAATCTTGAGTGCGCGCAAACGTGCAATTGAATATTGCTCTGGACTTACTGAAGTAATTTTTTTTTTCTGGTTTATAATATATTAAAGTTTGAAAGTTAAACCCTGGATATCACGACACACTGCGCGACCTACGTGACACCAGAATTGTTGACATTTACTAAACTGTTTATTGAGTCCCGTTTTGAATGCATCGATTTGAGGAAGATTATTTACAAGTCGAGATAGTAGCCATGGTTACAACTTATAGATTTCAATTCCGCCGTGACCGTCTGACAGATGTAGTCATGTGACTACTGACACCGAATATGTGTTGAATTATACGTCTGTTACTATAGTGGGTTTTCTATATGCTATAATGGTAAAGACCGATAGGGACAGAGCCAACTACAAGATACATGGTGGGTGGGGCGGGGTTCTGTTCGGGTCATACCACTTTTTTCTTAGGGTGAACAAGACATATATATTGGTAGAATATATGGTTGGGAGCCAATTTTTCGTCAGCTCCTGTTTGCGAATTGAGCGAACAACAATAATGCTATATCCGTACCGGTGACACGAAACAGATTATCCCCAAAGGCCGACAGGCTGCATAAGTTGTCAACTTTTACAAAAGAGGAACATACCTTGGGAGCGAGATTACATGTTATTCCCAGTCTACCCTTCCGTCACTCCCCATATGCCAACCGTGACAGCCCCGTAGTGCAACGTATGATGTTACGGCAATGCCAGTTTATTTGATACATAAAAATGAATTTCATAATTCATTTTTATTTTGATATAGTTTTAGCCCGATGCAGTTATAGTATTTATTTATGTTCGTCGACAGCAATCTTGGTCAACTTTCCTGAGAGACGACTGAGAAGCAATATGCAGACTTGGTATCACAGATGGTTTTCCCATCATGTGACCGCCGGTGGCTAAAGCCGGAAGGTTGGCCGAAGAGACGTTTATGGGACGGAATTGCAGTATTTATTGTAATTTATCGAGCATCTTGTGATACTGATGACAAACGCCGAGACAAATGTTCCTTGTGTGCAAGCTGTAAAAGTCCGACGAATCATTTATCTAACCCCCAAATAGTAGCTGGACGTAAACAGTTGTATTTCATTTTGTAATATTTAAAGCTATATATGTATAATTTGACTTTGTGCCTCTGAATCGAGTTTTGAACAAGCCACATCACTGTACGTTTTAACATCTATCTATATATAGCGATGTACAAACAATCAGTGTCTCCAAAGGAAGTTGTATCTCAAAGAGATAAGATCAGTCTTGTTGTGGGTGAAATTTGATATGCTCACAACAACATTAACTGGTATAGAACATTGTCATTGTATCAGCCAACGTCGTTCCGTCATCCCTACCTATATTGTCGTCGCGTTACCGATATCATCATCTTGAAAATACCCTCTCCTATTCTCCTCTATCCCTCCTCGCTTTATCCTACATCTCACCCCTCCCCCCCCCCCCCCCCCCCCCCCCCCCCACCACACCCCGCCCCAATTTTCGGTTTCCCAACTCTATATACCTCTTCCAATCCTCACCCCATTCAGATACGTGTCCTTCCTCTTGGCACATTTCAGTTAAACATGTCCTACCCTGTACAGCAGATTCACTCTGCATTGAAATAGGCGTATATGCCTGATTATTAATAATGTTGGAATGCTTAAATGCAGTTATCAGTATCTCTTCGTCAGCTTTACCCTGTACAGTGTATAACGCTACTCTGTACTTTACTACACAGTCTCAAGCAGCAATCAAATTAGCTTTAATTGGCTTCATAAATTCATATCAAACAAACTCGTTCTTTTGATTTCATTGCTCCCACCCAAACAGCATGAAATTCTTTATGACACGTATAATTACTGATGCATGCATATACGGAGAAGTATTTACTTCGTCTGTGCATGCATTGGCTACTGATTTTAATCGCTATTGATTTTCATCGGAAAGGGTATATATATAGACCGGCTGATGTCATTGCTCGCATCTGGTCTTGAAATGTGAGATATAATTTCATATCATTGTATACGAATACTATAAATAAACATCTGCCAACTATACATACAACAGATAAGCTTAGGCTCTTCCGTAAGAATCCCTTTAATTAGACAAAAGGGGCTCTATAGTTTACAGACCAAACAGCTGCCGTGCTTAAAGGTATACCTTTAACAATGGCATATGTCGCTAATCTTGTATCAAGTTAAACTAATTTACGGCTCCAGCTTTTCGATCGTCGATTATCCAAGGGCACTGGGGGCTATAGGTTACACCAGGTACTTGTAAACAACTCCCTGGTTGCACGGTACTGAAAGGAGTATTTGCTTATATATACAACGTATAGTCCCCCTCTCCTAACTAACCCTTCCCTACACGTCCCCTCCTTCTGATTCCGCAAGCGACCAACCTAATGATTATCAATCCTGTATTCCTGTATCAGTCCCAGTGTCAGTATGAAATCCATACTTCCAAGTCACTCTCAGTGAGGACTTAACAGTTGGGAGTCTGACCTCGCTATATGACCGTTATTGCGAAATTTTTGACAAGAGCTCCGGCAACCGGAAGTGCTTGTTACAGAAACCCCGCGAAAATAGGCGTCCAAGTCTGTGAATGGTTCTCTCAACATTATTTCACCAAATATGCATATGCATGTTTCAAATCGTTCCAAATTAAGCGAGGGTACAACCAAATATGTATACTCTACATCGAACTACGTCAGAAATGCAAACGATATAATGAATTATTCATTTACACGGTTTTACCTGCCGCTGTCGAAAACGTTGGAGACGGATCGTGGTAAGTGTTGATGATTTTTGGAACTGTGACGCTTGCGTATTAGAACATATAATCTAGTAAATTGTACTTTTCTATGTAGGGAACTAATTATTACACATGATTATTAAGTTTCATTCATGTTCATGAAGTAGAAAATATACAAATCGAACTTTCCATCACGCAACTATTTTCACCC
>KN889881.1:28730-64405 GCA_000934455.1 Apostichopus parvimensis
GGGAAAGGTAAGAACAAGAGAGGGGAAAGGTAACAAGGAAGGGATAGCGTTGGGTAGTGGAGGAAATAGCAGAGGGGCAAGGGGATGGGAGACTTATTTAGATTTCGGGAACCCATCGATAAGAGGATTCAATATTACTGTTTACAAATACAAAGCAAATATTTTTGTTACATAATTTTCACTTACTACAGGGATTGCCTACTGGGATGACTCTGATGGCAATTGAGCTATCAATAGAAGGGTCAACAGTGCAGAACGGGTCTAATACAGGTCACTACAATAATTGTGTTATTAGCAGGCTTGAGGCCTTTCCGTTTGGAAAGGTCTGTTGCAGTTGTTCTTCATAATCTCCACCAAAATATCTTTAAGTTCCAAAACAGCATAGTTGAAGTACTAAGTACATTTTATGAACTGAATTTGAAGAGGAATTAACAATAGCAATTGCTGATAATTTGCCAGGGAGTTTGGAAGATGTCAGATTATGGGCACATTTGGTTGATTTAGCTAAGAGTAGCAGTTTCATATTATCAATGTGAAACAGGAATCTACAAGACTATCCCCATCATGAATGGTAGTTGAGCTAAGAAGTGATATTTACTATACATGCCAACGGCATCTACTCTCATTGTCTTTGGTTTATACTTGGTGACAGTGAAAATTCAGTGCAAGAACCACACCTATTTCCTCCTTCATATCTCATTTAAAAGTGGTAATTAAGTAAATACTGTTAATTGGTTATGACCCGAGCTCCCAGGAAGTAGGTGCTGTACAAACATACTATTTAGATATTTTTTCAAAGTTCCAAGGGCACTCTTTCCCTTTCAGTAGCCTCAAGTTACAAATTACTTACACACATTTGGATTTGGTGAAATTTTATGGGGAGCATGACTGAATATAAAGAATACACTACACGAGCGAGTATATCAATTTTCTACTTTTCTTTATTCTTTTGCAAGTGTTTCTAAAACACTTTTCATTTATAACTCTCAGTAGTTATTATAAACTCCCTGTTCAACACATGGCTTACCTGGTTTTGATGGATGTCATAATACCACAGGTCAGTAGAGATGTTAGTGATCAGCCCAGCTAGGTCATAGGTCAAGATGAATCGACATGCCTGGCTAGCCGATTCATGTTCGTTGCACTCTCCCCTTACCCCAAGATCAACAGTTATCTTGCTCATTGTGGATTTATTAATGCATAAGTTAGTCCTTACAGCCAATGAAAGAGGACAGTCAACTCATCCCCTTTGTCATAGGATTTAAGATAGATAAATGTATCTCTTCTTCTCGAAACGAACAGGATTTTTTAAAATAATATATTTAAGTTTTGTGGTCGTTCTTTTTGTTCTGTTTTAGAAAGGCACGCCTGTGAATTTAATTCATGAATGTTTCACAATCCAGGGTGGCTTTTACAAGTCAAAGAAGGGCTCTGCCTCCTCAGATTCTTAATTTTAGTTTAAAGCAAGTTTCTATGTTGCTTGATGATTTGATGTGAAGTTAACTACCTTACTGCTGAGCAGTCCAACAAATTCTTTTTGTACTGCTGACATGAAACCTTGTTTTGAGATGTGTCTCCTGATATTTAGTAAAGTTCTGTCACCCTTAATGAAGAATAAAAGGTAACAGAGCTCTACATTCACCAAACAGCCTGTAAGTGTTTTGGTTTTTCAGGTCAGAAGAATGTTTTTCAACTTATTTGAAGACTTCGCCTTCGTACAGCTTTTTGCCGCCAAAATCTCCTTTCATGATGAAGTACTCTTCCACAAGTTTCTTGTCAGCCGCATCATCCACATTCAATTTCTTCCAATCGTACAAGTCGTATTCTCGTGTCCAGTTGTCGTCCAGCTGAAGAAAAAAAAACACAAGAAAGATATAGGTTAAAAACCTAAGACCGCCATCATTCAAAGGTCCAACAAAGGCCAAAACCCACAGAAAAGGAATAAAAAAGAGGAAAAAAAAGAGAGAAACTCCTCCCCGGGGATAACTTGCCTTTAAATACATAATACATATACAGCAGAGTTCCAAACTCTGCAGTTCAAACATGGTATACTAAAGAAGGCCTTACTGCTAGTGCGAGTGTCACGTATCATGACTTGGGTATTTTCATAAAATGTGTGCAGGGTTCATCTACATACAGTGATGTCAGATGGTGGTACCGTCTATCCCTGATTTCACATCTATTCAGTGATCTCAACATCTGCTATGATGTACATCTTTTCCTGGATGTCAAACCACAGAGAATTGTTTGCATATAAACCAGTATAATTGACATTCTCATGATTTTGTTACACCAGTTCCCTCTCTGTAGGTTTAACAGTTAAACTCAAATACTACAGGATACAGTAAACCAGCGGTCCGCAATCTCTAAGGCCCATGACCGCAGATCTTCCATGACAACTGAGCCACGACATACCAGAACCCATCCCTCAGAATCAATGCTCTGCAGAATGCATGAAAGCTTGGATCATGGACTTGTTATAAACACAAGAACCCAATGGGCACTATGGTTCCTTGCTTAGTGGAATATTAAAGTTAGGGTGTTGTATGTCATCACCCAATATCATAATATTTATGCCCACATATACCAGCTATTAACCAACAACTATACACCAAGTTTGGCTACAAATCCGACTTAAGGTTGCAGAGTTATTGCAATGTAAAGAAAATGTTGGCCCAAATGGTCCCAAACATATTGGGCCCCACAAATTCGGGCCCAAAGAATGTGTCCAAAAGTGTATTTGAGGAGGAAATAAATTTGGAGACAACCGGCACTAAAATGGTCCTGGAATCTTTTGGGCTCACATGGTCGCAAAGCATGAAGGCCTACATGTACCATCTACTAACCAACAACTGCATACCAAGTTTGGCTACAATATGACTTACGATTGCAGAGTTATTGCAATGTAAAGAGTTCAACATCTGGCCCTATAACCTCATAAATATTCATAAGGTGAGTCCCAAAACCAATAGGGCACACCTTTTCACTACAATACATATACTTAGCAAGTATGATAAATACCAGTCACTCCATTTTTGAGTTGTCACTCTGAGGATACACCTTGCTGGTAATTAAAATCAGTGATAATTTGTGCTTGCTCTACCCAATAAAGTACAATGACCAACTTTACAAGTATAAACTGTGAACTTTTTTTAAAGGTTGAATGAAATCAAACAACTGGAAATCAACTAGATCTTTTTGTCAGTGTGCAGTGTTATGCTAATTGTCTCACTCCTGTGTCGAAAGACAATTTTGGAGTTTCAACCTTTATCGATTAAATCACCAACTTACTGGAAAGATGAGGTCCTGTCCTTTCCATATCCACACACCAGAGAGAGTGTTATCTTTGTCCTCGCCAAAGACAAGCATAGTAGCAAATGAATGCTTCACCATCTTGCCTAATCGTTGGAAAAATCCTGTGGAATATGACAACATTCAAATAGTATTGGAGGGATTCACAAGACCACAATCTTGTTATTCTGGAAGTGTACAGTATGATGCTACTTGTGATGAAATAATGAAGCCGCACCCATTCCCTCACCCCCAAAAGCAAAAGAAACAAATAACTTGAAACAGGACAAAATCCAAAGAACAAATAGGTCAAGAATTCTTCTCCAATACACAGGGATGAAAATCTGTGACATATTCTGAGGCCATAGAGTATGGTGCTGGTTGCTATTAAAGAGATAAGTTTGGCAAAAATGAAGTGCTGATACGTTGAACACAACAAATGGAGTCTGTTGGTTTCTATCTATATTTACCTTCTCACACTCCCGCCATGAATCCTGTGGAAACGATTTCTGGTAGCATGTAGATGCCATGATAGCAAAACCATAGCACTGAAAATTATGACACCATGCTGTCTAAGGGTGTGACCGTTTAAACAGTTAACCGTTTAACCGGCCGCAAATGCACTATCCGTTTAAAAAATCACAAACCGTTTCAACAGAAAATTAAAAAAAAAAATTCAAATACATTTTAAACATGAAAATTATTTAAAAATATGTAAAGAACTGAGTAATGTACTGCAAACTATCAATAAAAAACAGAGAAACGATGTTTTAGGCATGAATAATGTGTTCAACATAATTATAGTAGTAGGCCAATAGTCATGAACTTATGATAGTGTCGTCAATTCGTTTTCTCAGTTTATATTTGCGACATATATCACCTGTACATGTACATCGATCAATGGCATGGTGAAATCCCGTGTGAAAGTATGTTGACCCTAAAAGACGCAAATGGTCGTTCTAGAAAGTACCGTAATAACATTAACAACACAAGGCCAGTTTGCTCTCTCAGGTATGCACGTGTACAGCCATTTTTTTCACACATGGTATTATACTGTGCCTGTATTGCGGGCGATATTAGCTTTTTACCGTCACGATAAATAGTTCAAAAATTATCGCGATATTTCGATAATTTTTCCCTTAACAGAATTAGCTTAAAATGTCAAGCTTTGAGTGGACGGAGAAAGAGAGATATATGGAGGGGACATTCAAAGAGAATATCTGAAAAACCTTACGATATTTTTCACAAATGCTGATGCTTAGATAAGTGCTTCCTCACAATCAACGAGCCGCCCCAAAACTCGCTCCGCTTACGTAAAACTTCTATATATATAACACGTGGAAAAACCAGAGTTTTTACACACATTATTCCCACTGACATTGGTCACAGAACATAAGTAGGTCATCGACATTCGAACTTGCCCAAGTTCATCGCACCATGGGAATGACACAACACATTGAACATGATGTTACATTTTCCCGCCATCTGGACGCCGAGTGTAAATTTTGGTGTAATATGCAAATTATGAATGGTACTGCAGTGCTGCGCGGTTAAAACTTAACCTATTGCGACACAAATTTTGGGAAGCTGTTGTTGAAGTTACTTTTGTATCAAATGTAAAGTACTGTATGGCACGTGACGTCGCTGAAATCGGAGGCTGCTCAAACCAGTTTCAACTTGATTTTTACCACCCATCGCACAACACTTGCATGCGTAATTTGTTTTCTAAACAAGACTTTTAATGAGTAAGCAGGAAAGGTGGGTAAGTTTGCTAAGTTAGGCGAGTTTTTGTTTAAAATCTTGTGATAGATAGACAAATATATTGTTTTTTTCAAAAGTTACGATATTGCCGAAGGCCGAGTTATATAAATTCAGTGATCTAAACTTCTGAAGACCACGAGTACTGATCATGTGTGTTATTCTTTTCAGCAATTATTACACGAAATGTTCGCAATATTATTGGGCCTAATTAGTAATTAACATACATTGATCGTCGTCTTGTTGCCTGAATTGCTACCTGTTGGAAAAAAACCCTTAATTATTGTATTCATAATGTCCTATTTTCATTAATACTAATAGTCGAGTGACGGTGCGTCAAAAAAGCCGCAATCGGGAAACAGCGGTTAAACGGTTAACCGGACTGGCGGCGATCCGGTTAAACGGTTAGCGAAATAACCGTTAGGTCACACCCTTAATGCTGTCACACTACATTTCTGCACTTTTCCCCCACCGTTTTGTTTAGCTTGCTTCATTTAGTTTCTAATACATATTTTGTGACAAAAGTGTGAAAATATGCCAGTCTTAAATTAAAGTTTTACAGCACTCGAATCTCACGCAAACGGCTTTGCGTTCAATGAGTTACTGAGATTATGCTAAAAATTTTCCAGACAATTTATTGCAGACTAGCTGCAAATGAGATTGCAGCAAACATCTTCAGACTTCTTCAGAGAACAAATCTTTGTAATACGCCTGTAGTTAGCAATGTATTCAGACGTGCACAGAAGTCGATGAACGCTGACGTATTTATTACTGCTGCATTCCATTGCCATTGTACTAAACATACATCTGGATGCTGAAATAGTTTGTTATTGACCAAGTCCATACAACATTGGATCATGATGCAAAGTGATACCTATCGATATTCCTTTCGTCAAGGTGTCTCCTTAGTGTGAATCTACTGAAACCACACATGTTCCACGACCTCAAATGGAAAGTTGGTCGTACCAAACAAAACTTTGGTCTCTCTTGGACGATCTTTACAGGATCGCCCAGAAATGTGTTGTTTCCCTTAAACTTTGGCTTTAATTTTGCTTGTACATAGTTAAAGAAAATCTGACACATGGACAATAAACAGGTACTCACCATTAATAAGGTTTTTTGTCATGAATAACATGTTGAGTTCATCTGCGTGCATGTATTCGCAATACCAGACGGAGTAATTCTCTTTGTCCAGATTCTCCCAAAGCCAAGGTAGGGCCTTTGTTGCCAAGTCTTCATTGGAATAAACTTTCTTCCATTCATCCAAAACAAATTTACTGTATAAATGTGAAGGAACGATGCATTAAACTACGACTAGAATGTGACATTCACAATAACTTCACACTTTGAAAGACATACTTTCGAATTGAGTAGATCTGATGGAACCATTAAAGGATGATGACTTTAGACATATTTTTTAGTCTTGATATATCATCTGTCTTAAGAAAAGAGAAAGACTGAGTGTGCTGATATTTCATTAGCTAATCTAGTTATCGAGATATTCAACTATAAATATGACAAATTTCTGGAATACTTCCTTTAAGACTCAATTGACGATGATGTCGGCACCTCAGTGTAGGCCATCATTTTGAATGTCCATCACTGTTTTTTTTAAATCGTAATAATTTCATAACTAGTTCTTTTCATTACATATGAACACTGGTCAGAGGACCCTTGGCTGACAACGATTTTGCAACGCAATGTTAAACTTTTAATTGAGGCTATAAAGTGTTTTATGTCTTTCTATTGAGTTTTGAGTAGCATGGCCTGTTAGACTGAGTAGTCCAGCCACTCTCACTGATGGGTTTCTGATGTCGAAAGGGCTATTTCTCTCAACTGTATACAATGTTATAGAAATGCTACCAGCACTGATAGCAGTGTTGGTTAGCAGACTACAACAGATCAGAAATCATTATATGCCGACAGTCATGCTGAAGGAAGGCAAGGTAAATATTAAACAACCATAATTTAGAAAAATAATGTTTCAAAATGATTGAAATGTTTAACAATCTTGCATCAGGAGCGATGGAATTGATAACAGGTCTTACTTCTCTCATAATCTATGATGAACCCCTATTTAACATATTCCTCTCAACCCTCAAACAAAAAAGTAGAGGTAGCAGAGCTACACTCTCCTTCCACCCCCCGTCCCCCCCATCCACCCAACAGCCCTCCCCTCCCCCAAACAAAGAACTCAAACATTCTTTGATTTCACAATCCATGAAAACCATAATTGTGTCACAACTCAATCATTTCAAAAAGAGAGACTTTGGTCAAAGAGCATTTGTTTTGCTTTCTCAGTAGACTAGATAGCCGTTAAAGTAAATCAGACATGACATTTGACCTCGTAATTCATGAATAACCAAGAATACCTTTCCTGGAGGTAGAAAAGAATAATGACCATTATTAACAACCTCACCTTTGTGGGAAAGATGCGAAAGGTTCTACTTTCTTTGGTGGTGGAGGGACATCTGGAACGTCTGCGCTCTCCTTCTTGGATTTCTTGCCTTTCTTCTCCTGTTTACCCTTTTCTGATTTCTTATCTTTCTTGCTCCCACCAGACAATTCAGCATACTTGGCCGCTGCGATGAGATGAACAAAAAAAATGTATTCACTGCCGCTCAGTTTAAATGATAAAATGGGATTTTTATATTTTTTTTCTATACGGCAGCAGCTATTTGCAAAGAAAGAATGACAGTATTTTTTTGGCAAAACTGAAACTGTTGACAATTTACTGCATTAGTGCATGGGGACAAAAGTTAAGACTAACTGTGGAAAAATAAATTGAACAGAGAAACTTGTCAATGGTCAGATGGGTGCCAGTCAGTCTTGAGCCAGTTGCAAATTGAAGTTTCAACGATTAAAACTTTGTAAAGGAATCTCTAAGATGGCCATCGTTGACTAGGACTTTACTTTACACGTCTAGGAGAACAGAAATCATTCATTTCTGGCAAATGATCATTGGTGACAATACCTCAGAAACTCATAGTTTAATCCATTTATAGTCTTTAATTCGAACAATGCTCGTAAGCTTCATTTAAGATGGCAATCAAATGCAAAAAAAAATAGAAAAGAAAAAGAAAACTGAGTTAAAACCTTTCTTTCATCCAAGTTAATTCCAAACAGAATTTCTGATCCTTCCTTTAAGTAAACCTTACTTCTACCCATTCACCCAATTCAAATTATATTCAGTAATTACGTCAACTTGGTACACAGAGAGAAAATGCTTCCAAGTCCAAGACTCCAAGCATTGGGTAAACCTTGCAGACTGTTTGTCAGCAGTATCTATGCAGAGGCTAGGAGTTTCAACAGAAAGTAACACAGGTCTGTAGGCCAACTAAGGAGCAAATATGTGCCAGTAGTGAGTGGCATAGCTGTTGTTCTCAGACTGATTACGCTGCTTACCATCAAACTGTGCTTGTTTGTCTGCCAGCTGAACTTGCCCGAGTACTTCTTTGAATTGTGGTTGGTTGACTAACGTAACAAAGTATCGATTGACATTGCCATAGGGTTTACGGAAGGCTGGATCTAAGACCTGCGGGCAAAGTGAAGACAGTTATCCAATCACTGCTGAGTCTCTGGAAATAAAGCTGTAGTAAAAGCTTTTGCTCCCATGTTGAAAGCTCACATCTAAGTCATTTCAGGTATATATTAAAATCACAATTCTTTTGTCATTTCAGGTATATTGAATTTGTCATCATGTCATTTGTCATTTTGTCAATTTGTCATTTCAAGTCATTTCAAGTCATTTCAGGTATATATTAAAATCACAATTCTTTATGCTGCCAACCATCATCTCAGACCTAGAATTTCACAGTTTTAGCTGGTAAATATTCTGAATTTTGAGGCACACAGCCAAGGTTAATCCAAGATGACGATCTCAATGACCTCCAGATATTTCCCACATTGAATCATTTCAATACCCAATAACTTGATGAAAACTTCACAACAAATGCAATATAGTTTATTAATACCAACCAAAAAACAAATACATTTACATTCAACATCAAAGCATACAAACTTTAAAATTTAAAGTGCATTTGGTTGAAAGTTATGCCTTGAATAGTTTGTTAACCAATATCCTCCCTTAAATTCTCAATGGGTGTTTATGGAATTCAGTAAATTCAGTTTAATGTAACTTCAGGTCTCCCTTTACTGCAGATAAAGTTAAACTATCAAGTCCCAGCAGGGCCAGCACTTCAAAATGTCACACCCAGCCTTTCTAACTCTCCTTCTTGAAGGCTGTATAACTTTCCATGTTACAAAAACAGTAGCAATGCCTACAATACTTTGCTTTTTCTGTTTGCTAGAAATGCTTTAAAAACAAAGTTATTTCTTCCATTGCCAGACCTGTGCATGGGCTCTTTAGGAGACTTTGCTATGAATCCATCCCTGTTAAGGGACTTAACTCTATCAAGGAAAAAGTCTTGCCTGGAGTTACCCAATCCCTTAATGAAAAGACTTGCATAGCCTTACAATGATTATATGATAGTAAAGGGACTTGATTTCACTATAAAATCATGAGATTTGTTGTAATTCATCTTGGCAGCTTCATTTAGTGTCTGACAACTGATGGCAATGTTGTTTTTATTATTTTTTTTTTTATTATATTATTATTTAAATTTTATTATATTATTATTTTTTCTGATGGCAATGTTGTTATTATTTTTTTATTTTCTATTATTATTTTTTTATTATTATTTTTTTGACGGCAATGTTGTTATTGTTTTGTCTTACCTGTTTGTATAGTAGCAGTAGATTGCATGCCACGCTGATATCTGCCAGAGTGGCCCGTTCACCGACGAGGAAGGTTCGTGTCTTCAGGTATTCGTTCAGATAGTCAAATACTTTCTTGACTTGGGCCTTGGCTCGTTCAGTATTCTAAAAATTTGAAGGAACAAGTCAACGTAGTTCCAGGTTACTTGCAATTTATCTTACTTGCAAAGTAAAAAAAAAGAAAAATCAGCTGAATACCATGCTCTTTTTACATGGAATGGTGCAATTATAGGAATATTATATAATAGTTAAAGAAAATAGTCTATCAGAAGGTTTTTTTTCAGTGCTTTACTGCAAAATAAACATATAGTGATGGTTGAAGGTCAAATTACCTTGCATTTCATGTATGTGAATAAACAATTTGAATATTTCAGCTCACTGATGATTTATATTTTGCCAATGCTGAAGAACTTATTTCCAACGCAAAAACACTATCAAAATGCCCTTGATGATATAAACATCCGATAACTTTTCATGAAATATGAGGATTTAGATGCCAATGCTTGTAATATCAGCATTATCTTTTCAAACATAGCAATGACGGTACATAAATTTCAAAGATAAAATTCCAGCAAACTTCTAAGCCAATAGGAATTGCATAATATGATCGTTAGCTGTGAAACAACCAATTTATACCTACAATTCTGTTACTCGAGGATACAACATTCCCGGGCTATATTTACATGACCACACTGGTCACCTTAAATTGATTTACTAATAAACAAGCGTTTTATTTTGAATGAACAAGAAGTTTGAATAGCTCTTCCACATTGGCAAAGAGTAATTTATCCAGTATTGTATTTAAATAACAAATTGATATGCAGAATGGACAAATTGCTACTCAATATGCAAAAACTTATATAGCATTTAATTACATACAATCAGACAATTTTCAGCCTTCATGATAAATTTTCAAATTCCCAAAACCCCAAAATGGTACACAAAATGTGAGCACTTAATTATTCCTTGACTTACCATGCTAAAGATTATAATAATGGACAAGATGATAATAAAGCCTGCTTATGATGACTTTATGGATAGCAGAACACAATTTGACATTTAGAATCTCTATCACGATACATTCCACATGATATACTTGACTACCCATCACCTCCAGCACACAAGGTTCAACCTTACCTGTTTGTTGAACTGCATCATCCCGAGGGTAGGGTACACCCATGTTGCTGCCGATGGAAGGATCTCATTCTCTGCAAAGTGTACAAACTGTTGAACCAAAGCCTGGTCCTTTGCGGATGAGCCTCGCAGTTGTTCGTTACTCACTAAAATGTCAATTTATTGCGATTAGCAAAAATCACTATCAATATTCCATGCTTCACTATACATTAAATGAAAACACAAGTAATAGTTACTACGGAGCCCACAGTATAGAATAAGAACCAAATCCCACCCCACCAATAGAAGTAATTTCTAGATTCAAAATTGTCAAAAGAATGATTTCCAAGTTTCTTTTGGACTGGTTAAAGAAACTGTTGCCTTGTAAGAGCAGTGCTTTATGATGTGGAATATATCACAATGGTAATACAGAATAGCCTACAATTGTAAAACTGTTGCATTTCAAATCTCACAACGGCAACTTTGAATGATGATCTTCAGATACTGAAAAGTGAATTAAATTTATTGCAATATAACCTGTACAATACACTTGTTGTGGTGATCGATAACATAATCAAACTGAACTGTCTGCGAATAAAAGTACTCTTTGATTAAAATATATCTTGATACTGGGGCCTATGACAGTTTTATTCTTACCATAGTAAGCAATAGCATTGCTCTCATAGAGAAGAGTCCCATCACTGCCTTCAAATGCCGGGACCTTTTCACAATAAAAAATATAAAGAACAAGTAAATCAACTCGCTTTAACGTCAATGCAGAACAAAGAAGAGTGCCCAGTCGATTTGGCCAGATGTAATTGTACTTTCTCCTTGTCATATTCCACGTAAATTATGAATATCTTATAAAAGGACTCAGAGTACAAGGTTAATATTCCTTAATTGATGCAGGGATGCTCGGATGTGGAAATCCCAGCCCAAGACTTGAACCTGAGAACGACCCAACATTGAGCTATTGTAACTTTTGTTTATGTTTATGTGTCTATTAATAAAGTCCAAGGCTAATATACTGAAGTGGATGCACGGATGCAGAATTGGGAAAGAGTCAAAGCCCAATACAATAAACATCGATGATTGGAGACATCTCTTAACTTGCCCATATCTTTCAACTTGCCCAGCATTCTGTACCTACCTCACAGCATATCCTATATAGCCTTGTACAGGAAATAAATTTGAACCACTGTCAGCAAGATGTGAAAAATATTTCGGCTGCTATTCAATACTATAGCTCATTTATTAGACAATGGTAGGCTTATTCCCAGACAACCTGTTGCAGAAGAGAATGGCCTCCTCACTAGTCAATGCTTGTATAATCAATATGGAAGAACAATATGTGCATAGACCGCAGTAAGACTAGCGAGTGGCATATCATCATTCCTTCTGGTGTATAAAAACCATATCGTTTTGGCATGATATTTTTTTGACTGTGGAAAGACCTAAACCACAGAGCCTAACAATCATCGCATTCTAATGTTACATATCCGTTGGAGGTTTTCAGCTTCACAACTTAAAGCTGTATTTATGAATCAACCATGCACCATGGCATATTCCATGTTGAGTGTAACACTGTATGGTTGCCTCATCTCAGGGGAGGTAAATATTGCAACCTAGCCTAGGCCTACAATATAATTTGGCCACAATACTGTAAAAGGTTACTACCATTGATACCTAGGCTAGCCTGGTTAACAATGGCACTCTCGGTTTTAACGACACGTAGCTCATAATGCCGAAGCTAGTCTACATTCCTATCCTACTCCTACAGCTGGTAGTGGTAGTGCGATGGGGAACCATAATAAAATGTACTTAAGGCCTAACGTTAATTGTTAAGCCAGGTACTAATAATACTAGTCTAGGCCTAGACAAAGTATAAGTCCAAGTCGTTTAGTGTGATAACCAATTCACCTACCAATTATTTTCTAACTCACCTTTCCCAAAGGGAACTTTTTGAGGAAGTCGGCACTTTTGTTCGTTTCGCCAAGTTTAAATGCCGGTGGGTCTTGCACAACATCTATGTTGACACCACTATACTTTGCAGCGATAAGTACTTTGGACGCCCGAACATTTTCAGGGTAGGTGTACAGCGTCTGTAAAGATGTAAGAGTAAAAAATAAAGGTAAAATCATACAGATTGACTTCTAATAAAGAATTAAACTCATAATTTACAACATTCACTGGTCCGATTAGATCGAAAAGGGGAGATTTTGGAGACATGACACGTGTACTTACACCAGAAGCCATGGTTGCTTGTGGGAAAGAGACCGAGCTATGCAGCTGGGTGAATAGGGGGCGTTTATCTGAAATACTTCGAGTCGCCTTCTGATGATAGTGCCATTATTGTTCGTTTCATTCCTGATACACACTCTCTTGTGCCAGTTCGTTACAAAATGTATTCGTGACTCTTATATATTCCTCTTCCCTTGTATGATACGTCCGTCATACGGTTTCTTTCCGACCATATTTTAAAGCTCATAACTAATTGGCCTCAAATGTTAGCCTGCTAAATTTATTGACAGTACGGTGTCCAAAAGTGCTTCTCTAGATCGAGTGCTGATCCGCTACGATCTTTCTTCCCAGAAAGGTATCAGTTAGGAAACTGCTTTGAGGTTGATGGTAATGCCTATTAAAGTTAGGTCATGTCGGACCGTTATTCATTATTCGACTCTCTGGCACATGGTGATGGCAATATTGATGACCATTCAGGGACAAGAATACCAAACCCATCATCTTCGTCTAAAGTGATAGCGATGCTGGCTCTAAAATGCATCTATAGCCGCTCAGCGATGAATGATAATGGGTTGGGGGGGGGGGGGGGTTGGGGTGGACAGTCTAGTCACTGAAACCATTGTATATTTTAAACGGGATTTCTCTTAGCTGCTTAGAGGATGTACTTCTGTTCACAATCGGTAGCCTTTGAATCTGGGCGTTGTTTAATCACCTGTTAAAGGCATTGAAGACTCGCCCCAAACCGCGTGCGGCCATCTGAAGAAAGCTAACTTTCTATCGGTTGCAAGTGACGTTTTGTTCGTGTCGCTACAAAATGCAGACAGTAATGAAGCGTGATACATTGTTATCTTTAGATGGACCTGAGATGTCCATCACTGTATCGTTTATACACTGTGCTGTGGGTATTGACCGCAGCTGTATGTACTGATTGTAGACTAGTGTCTAACTACCGACGGTAGCAAGCTGTGTGTGTATTTTCTGGGATCGATGGTGGTGTCTAACACTTCTGTTACACCTCATTCGAAACTAGGTCAGATTACCGGCATTAGACGTTTCTTTGTTGCGCGAGTCTTCACACCCTTTAATGTGAGTAGGGTGTTACTAAAACGAATGACAATTGCGTTACACATAACGAATGACAATATGTTGTACACACTAAAAAATTGCGTTGACTAAAACGAATGACAGTGAATGACAGCACAGACATTTGCCCCAACCGGATATCACAGTTCAGATTTCATGGGTATATTAAAGCCACGCAAACCGAGTGGACGCGAAGTGCATGGTTACAGATCTAGTAAAGTACGGACAAGATACAAACGCATCTTATAGTAAGCGAAATTGTAAGTCTGATTTTAAAAAGTAAATTTAACGTCATTTTTCCGATATTAATTGTTAGAAACTAACCATACTATGATCATGAAAACGACTAAAATTTCAGGAAGAGTCCTAATATTGGACATTTCTATGAATTTTTTTTTTTTTTTTTTTTTTTTAGGGGGGGGGGGGTGCAAAAGGGACTGGAAAAGGAGAAAATTTTCCTCAAATCATTTTTGCGCAGAAAACCAATAACCGCATTTACTCCACTCCGTTAATCATTCTATCTCCACTCACCACCGTCCTTCGTTTTCATTCGTTGTCATTCGCTGTCATTCGCTGTCATTCGCGAATGATAATTAACCCTGTACAAAGTTAATTGTCATTCGGTCATTCGCTGTCATTCGTTTTAGTTTGTCCTTGTGAGTACAATAGAATCAATGAGTACGAGTACGAACGCGAGTACGGGAAGTCTGGTCCCTTCTGATGGCTTGATTTTTTTTTATGTACACAAGTAAAAGTATTCCGCCGATTGTATTTATAAAACATTTTGGACTTCTTATCTTAAAATAATGTCGATTATTTTGTCGCATAGTTTAGCATATCACGTAGATTTAGCAGAAAAAGTTCGCTAAGTGGCCAGCTGGACAAACTGTATTATGCAATAGGTTAATAAACCATGTGCACGCACACTGTATGGAAGTTGGTTATACCAATACTACTATGTACTAAACCAGTAAAAGACACAGCGATGCTTTTCCGAAGGAAGTCATCCAAAGTTAGAACACACTGAGACAATCCCTCGCTTGGTTTATTTTATTTTATTTTAATTCCTTGATATATAACGTTAGTCAAGGCTTAAAATTACTATTAGTTCATTCCAGTTCAATTCGTTTATTTGAAATAAGTCGGTATGTCCGCCAAGAAAAACCAAGGTAGCAGTTCCACGAGAAAAGACGGCCGACGTGTTACAAGTTTCTGGGACAGATCTTTACTGCGAAGAGTATCTGAGGTAGTAATTGAAATTAAATTGTAAAATTACCTCCATAAAATTCGTCTTAGTTCACCCCCTTTTTGTTAAAACAAATTTCTGGCAACGAAAAGGATTGTGGCTGTTGCCAGTGTTGGTACATTGTTACAGTATATCAAGTGATTTTAGAGTACATGTACAATCTAGGCCTAGGCTATTTTTATCTGCAATTTCGTCCTACAGTCACCTAACCAATCAGAGTTAAGAGTACACGATTGTCCCCTCAAAAGACAAATTGTGACACACAGTATAACTGTGATAGGTACATTCATTAATACATTTTGCAGGAATACTTGCACACTTTTACATTCTAAGGTGAATAGCAGGTATTCCTATGAAGAGATGCACAATATTCAATCTAATACAACACTTTTCATGTTGTGGAAGAGTGTGGATCAATCGCAACAGATACCTTCCCATAGGGTGCTGCCACAAACCGGCACACACAACTATATTTACAAGTTATCTCACAAGTCCCCATTTATACACCTGGGTGAATAGAGGCAATGGAGATAAAGTGCCTTGCCCAAGGACACAACGCAATGATCTGGCCAGGACTCGAACCTGCAATCCTAAGATCACAAGTCCACTGCCTTAACCACTTGACCACAATGCTCCCATACTTGTCATGAATGTTAAGATATTGTTTGAAATGAATTAGATATATTGATATAGTTTTGTTTTTCTCTGCAGTATGTTAACATGACTCACAGGAAGCAGCTTAACCATGATATCATGGTCAACGATCTTTTAGAAGAATACAGGTATGGCTATTATGCTATAAAAACATGTATCAATTTACTGTACATTTTCACTGTCCCCTCCCCCCCCATTTCCCCCTTTCCCATTCCTCTTCTGGGAAAGGAAAGAAACTGGAAAAGGTAAATTTACTTACTGTACCATCTAAATTGGTTTCCATGTTAAAAATGTCAAAGGAAAGGTAAAGACAGCAATCTACAAATTGAGCTATATTTGGTAGAAAAGCACCAACATAAATTACTTTGGAGGGAGCAGAGAGAAATTTAAGTCTGGTTATTCATTATAATGAAAAAATTAGAATTTATCAGATGAAGAGATGTTCCTCATGCCAAACTTGAAATTATGGTTTGGAAAGATTCACCTAATGACGTTTGCCTTCTGTATTTCAGTGAATATCGCAGACGGAAGAGAAGTGCTTTTAGCAAACAGGTTGGGAGAGGTTAGTGAATCTGAAATCAATTTAACTGAAGGACATGCATGTTAAGTAGATACCTGTGGAAATGATCATTATATGAAGTTAATAATGTAACAAATGTAACAGGCTCCAAATATTCTTGGACATTTTTTTCATTTAACTGTGAATGTTGGAACTTACACTGTCTGTACCCATAAAAAAAGATCTCTAGTAAGCAGACTTAGAGAAAGTTAGTAGGACAATCAGAATGGATTATCCTTTCAAAAAAGCTTTGCTGCCAAGAAAGTATTGTACTTTGCAGAAATAATTTAGTGCCTGCAGTTTGGCATGAAAAATAACCAGAGAACACTCTGTGTACAGAATATGTTTTGATTGTGTACATTTGTATAGCCATGTGGATCAGTTTCACTTAAGATTTGCAATGTTGTAACAGATATAATATGATCTGAAATTATTTGATTTAGAGATCCTACATTTTCTTCCACAAATCCGAACAACTTGAGTTCAAAATGTTTTGAGAGGTGCAAGGGCTATTACAAAAATGCAACATCAAGATTTGTAATACATTATGTAATGGTCTTCTTTGGCAATTAATATATTTCATGCTTAAATTGTATTTTTAGTTATATTTAGTTTGAGGGTGTGTCTCTTTCAGCTTATGACGTGATAGTTCAACAAGCAAAAGACAAAAAGCGAAAAGGTCAGGGAGATCTTGAAGCCTTCGAAAAACAGCATCTCGCTAAAAGAAACAGAAGAGAGGAGTAAGTACATCCTTAGAATAAAAGTAAATGGCCTCCCAATAAGATAAGTACGATAAACAAAAAATATATGATTACTATTAAATGTCATAGATACAAGAAATAAGAAGTTTCGTCCTTGTAGCCAATAGTGTTTTAATGGTAGGTATTAAAAACTCCAGTGAAAAATGAGAAATTGTGTGAAATCACCGCTGTTGCTTAGCAGACCCAGATACTGTATATAGATCGATGTATGCCTGAAGAATGCCCAGCAAATAGAGATCTTGATAGTCACTGCTGAACTACAAACAGGAGCAGGGCAAACATGGGTACTGAGAGAGGCATTAGTCGTAGTGAGATATTAAAGGTACACCAAAAATAAATGTGTGTAAAAGCAGTAGTCTTGAAAGGAAATGTCACCCTTACCTCTTCCTGACTCTGTGTTATAACTCTCAAATTGTCAAATGGTTTGGTAATGGAAACTTTGAGCATTGTTTGATGTACTTTGCAGGGAGTTGTACTTGTAATTACTGCTGACTGTTGACAGGGTGCCAACACTGCTCATAAATTTTGTATCATTTTGTTCTCGTTTCAAGGAACTCTGAATCAGAGGTTTCAGATAGTGCTTCTATTGGTGAGGAAATATGCTTTGAAGAGGTGAGAGAAACTGAAAAATTTAAGGGCAAAGGATGTTATTGTTTGAAGAAAAGTATTTAATAACTATTGTGTTATTAAAATATTACAGTTAAATAAATACAATCTAATATAAATTTTTTAAATTTAGTATGTATGCAATAGTGATATATAGTTCTGTCAACTGCTCTTACAAGTTATTTATACAAAATTTCAGGGTGTTTTTTTCATTAACAATGTAACATTGCTTACACCCAATAGGACCACAACATCATGAATAAATCTTTGAACAACTTATACACGGATGGATCTACCCCTTTGGATTCTCCTAGTAGCACCCCTTCCCGTAGCAACATCCAGGACAGAGTAACTGCTAATTCTAACAGGATCAATCAAGAGAAACATAGAACGGAAAAGTCTGGATGGGAAACCTTGTTTGATGACGGAGCATCGTCTGAGGAAGAGGCAGCTCTTCGCGAGATGAATATCGACCCAGATGAGCCACGCATAAGGAAGAGAAGATCAAAAGTTAGTCTCTGATTCAATGCATGTGATGAAGTGCATTTTCCACTATCAAGATCTTTGCATACAATTTGCAAACATTTCCTAGGAAAGGATGTGATGAGTACCTGAATAAGCAGAATTACTTGTATGTTGAATACACTTAAGATCAACTAATAAGCTCTCCACTTTGATGACTGGGATTGTTATTCAGGTCATTTTCTGTGTTTTATAAATCTACATGAAATTTAGCAAAACTTCCCAACTAAAGGTTTTATTTAACTTGGTGCCCTCGATTAGCTTTGGTGCTCTGCGTATTTGACATCCATATAAAAATAGGTATCCAGGTCGTTTCACGGAGTCAACCACTTTGATTCGCTTCCACGTTGCATTCAAATAAAATCAACAAATAAAACCATTTGATTGAGTTTAGCACTTAATAAATCTAATATTTGATTAAGTCCATTACTCTGGTTAACTTCTTGATTGATATCAGCAAACCAGTAACTGAAATCATTTGAGTTTGAGTTTAGTACTTATGTTAGCTTCTTTTTGTATACATGTGGCATAAATTTAAGTAAGGTACCCCAGTCCTTTGAGTCAGTCCATTACTTAGATTAGCTTCCACGATGAATACATATGAAATAACAAACTAACCTAATAAAATAACAAACTAACCTATTAATGAAATCATTCAAGTTTAGTCATAAGGTTAACCTCCATGTGTTAGCCCAGTCATTTGACCGAGTCTGTTCCTCGGTTTCTTAGTTTATTACACTGTTTGTAAAATAATTCTACTCTTTGATCTGCTTTACTGATCTCCAGAATTTCAAAGAATCTAAGGGAAACCAAGGCAAACAAGGGCAACAAGGAGCAAAGAAAACGGCTAAAACAGGTTAGAAAGTCCTCTTCTATCGTAAGCCAAGCTGAGTGGCATAGTTCTGTTATTTAGCTGATGTTGCTGGCTAACAAGATTTATTCTGCCTCAGTTGTTTGTAATTTACAATACAAAATTGGTACATATGTTTAAGTGCGGCATTTACTGCTGTGTGTGGATGCTGCAATACCCTTGTTTCACATAACAACAACGACAACATAATAGTTGTCAATAACCAAAACTGTGTGCACTTGTTAAGAAAGTTAGGAAGACAATAATATTCCAGTCTGGAAATTGAAAAATCTGTATCGTATTCCTAATTCTATATATGGTTGTGTGAAGGTGATATATTTTTGGCCGATGAAATTTTCATTACTCTATTAAATTGATCACTAGTATTGGTGATGTGTGATAGCATAGGGTATATGTCAACATTAACCACCCTAGTGTTCTTTTAATACTTATCATTGCATGATATATTACTTTATGTATTTTTCTTAATTCTTCTGCTGCGTGAAAGTCAAACCACTACTCTCAATCACTGTTGCCTGCTATTTCCTTTGTCCTGGCTGTGACCAAAACAAAATGCATCACTTAAACCTCAATGACCTAACAGCTCTACTTCACATCTCTCTGCAGTTACTGAAGCTCAAACATCAACCGTCAAATTTACAGACGTTGGTGGGAATGACTCAACTCTTCAGGTAGTTTGTTTCTGCAAGTTCTTTTAGTTCTTAATAATTTTATTTGCTGAAGGTGTAAGTGGGAAAAAATTGATATTTGATCAAATATTACCAGCTACACATCTCATTTTTACATGTCTAAAGTCCTTTTCTTTTCTCTTGACTAACTATGTTGTATTTATTAGGAGGTCTGCAAACTCTTGATTCATCTGCGGCATCCCGAGGTTTACCAGCAACTGGGGGTCACGCCACCTCGTGGATTACTGCTCCACGGACCACCGGGGTGTGGCAAGACGTTACTCGCTCATGCTATCGCTGGGGTAAGAACTCATTCGTAAAAACATCTCTTATTGCTTTAGAGGTATTGTAATGATTGCAGTTCAGAGATGGACGACACAATGTGGACCAAGTATTAATATTACTTTGTTGCTCTTTTAGATCAAAATTTCTAGTTCTTGATTTTCTTCTACAGGAGCTTGCCCTGCCATTCCTTAAAGTAGCTTCAACAGAGATTGTCTCTGGAGTGTCAGGTGAATCTGAGGGAAATATTAGAAGTCTCTTCTTACAAGCTGAGGTATGAAAACAAAGTGGAAGTTGGGAGGAGAGAATGTGGAAGGCAAGGGGTGTGAAAAAGGTGAAGGGGAGTCGGATGAGAAGGAGAGAATGTGGAAGGGATGTGAAAAAGGGGAAGTGGAATGTTGAGGAGATAATGTGGAAGTCAAGGGGTGTGAGAAAGGTGAAGGGGAGGCGGGTGAGAAGTAAATAGTTGACAAGTCAGAGGGTAGGTTACTTGCATGGATACCTTAAGCCATCTAGTGGATCTTACTTGGATTGGATTCTGGGAACTGTGACAATCTTTCAAATTCATTGGAATGCTAGAAATCAAAATGAGGTTTCAGAGAGGCTTAATAGGGAAAGATGGTTACTGCTCGTTGGATTAGATTGCATTTTATTGTATTGTATTTTCCACTTTCATTATGTAACGATATTAAATATAATTTTATTTAATGTAACATTTTCCTCAGGCCTTGTCACCCTGCATCCTCTTCATAGATGAAATTGATGCGGTTACTCCAAAACGAGAGACAGCACAAAGGGAGATGGAGAGAAGAATTGTTGCACAATTATTAGCTTGCATGGATGGTAAGTTGGTTATCTATGCACCATCCCCCCCCCCCCATGGTGCCCTACTCCTAATTCCCCTTATTCCAATTGCTATCCAGTTTAATACCCACACATCACTGAATCAGTTGAAAATCTGCTTTTAGTTAATGTTTTTCTCGTCTCTATATTTAAGTATCAATGTGATTGTTCTGTGATAAGTGCTTATATATGCCCCTCATTGAAAAGAAACAGGCTTTTTATCTTCTGCATGACAACTCTTGTTTTAAATGCAATATTATCTGTTCAGGATTTGTTAATTATTAGCTATTTCTGTTCCCGATAGTCAGTAAATTTTATTGCAAATACATACATGTTATAGACGAGAGATAATTTGATTATATTTGACATTTCACTGTTTGCATTTTTTGTGCCAGATTTGAATAAGAGTGAATGTAATGTATTAGTCATCGGAGCTACTAACCGTGTCGACTCACTGGATCCAGCCTTGAGGAGAGCTGGAAGATTTGATCGAGAAATAGCCATGGGTATCCCAGATGAAGACGCCAGAGTACGGTAAGAATCAACTATTCACAACACAATTTATGATACATTGGTGATCTGTGGTTAATTCTTTACAGTGTTGCACTGATACAAGTTTTGGAAGTTTGTAAAATCATTTATATTAAATACGGAGGTCAAATAAAATATTCAAACTGTCACTTTCAACTTCAAAATATAGCAAAGTTTGGTTATTAAGCCATCTTGAATTATAGATTCAAATGCATTGATACAGCTCTGATGCAGTATGGAAATGCCCGATTATAATCCAAAAATAATTGTTTTGGTGCCGTTAAATAAAATTGGAAAGTGGAAAAAAGAAACAGTGGATAAACAGGAATAACTTGATCAGAATAGAGGTGTTGATAGCAATCTGAACCATTGCATTAAAAGAGCGTTCTAGAGATGTTGATTTCCGCAAGGAGCAATTTCTTGTAAAATGAAAAATAGATATAGAGAAATATAACCTGCACTCATACGTTTTCATACTAACTGTGGTAATATTATTTATTAATTATGCCTGCAGTCTTCCTGTAGTTTTTACTTGCCCTATTTATTATCCTTCTTCACAGCATCATGCAGGTTTTATGTCGAGACCTGAAGCTGGCTGATGCCTTTGACTTCAACTACTTAGCTTCAGTTACCCCCGGATACGTTGGTGCTGATCTCATGTCTCTTTGCAGGGAGGCTGCTCTCTGTGCTGTGACCAGGTGACAAAACTAATCCAGTCAAATTTGTCATATAATTCTATTCAAACTTGTATCTATCAAAGAATGTATGAGAAATGTTGCAAAAAAAGAGTTAAATTAGGAGTGAGAAAATACAACTTCTAGATTCCATTAATGAACGTAAATCACAGTATTAATTAAGGGTGATGTCGGTGAATACATTAACCCAGTCCAGTATTTGCTATCTTTGTAGACATGCAAAGTTATTCACTAAGTATACATGTGTTCAATATCTACAAAAAAAAAAAAAAATTCTGAGAATGATCAAGGAATATTTCAATTCTGCTCGCTAGAATATTTGAAGATTTGCAGAAAAAGGGACTGGATGAGAATGAGGTGACGTCCACTCAGGAGGAAACTGTAGAGAGTACTAAAGACAACGTTGATGTAATGTCAGATGCAGTGGTGAAGAGAACCACAGAGGACGAACCCACAACTAAAACATACCTGACAGGTGAGGCTTAGCACTATTAGGAGAATAAAACACTATATGCTACTGGAAGGTATATGGTTCAGTGGTGTCTGATAAGTATAGGGAAGATAAAAGGTAGTCCACACTGCTTCTTGCAAAATGGGAGCGGTTCCAGTGAGATGGCCCCCTGGGAGCCTGGGCCCTCTCTTCTCGAATCGTTTGGTACTAAAAATTAGCTGCAAATATAAGTTTTGTCAACACAAGATACAAAGTGGAAAAATTCAGCTTGATTCTCTTTCAAGGACATTCCTCACTTTCTACTAATGTTCTCTTATGCACTGCTGTTTTGTCTCCTAGCCTCCTTGTCCTCCTCCTCCTCCTCTGAAGAGTCCTGGGTACTGGAACACACCAGCTCAATACCTACTTGAATTTACAAACCATCAAACCAGTGGCAGTAACTGTTTGTAAGAGCTAATTTAGATTTTGGCAAACTTTTAGGCCAACGACCCAGGATCTTGAATGAGAAATAGCCACGGCCCACCGAAATCCCACCCCTCAGAATCGATGCTCAAAATACTTGACAGCAAGCTTAGACTATGGACTTGATGTTAAGCAAGTAACTTAGTTGATCGAAAGCAATCTCCGAAAACTGTAGTCCACTTGAAAAAATCACGCATCCCACTTAAAATCTTTCACGGCCCACTTTTGGGTCATACCCCATAGTTTGCAGACTGTTGATCTAATACAGCAAACAATGTTTGTATCTTTCAGTGTACTTCAGGGGTATTTGTTGTGAGGAAACTTTTAAGAAATAGCTCATATTTGGATTGTTGGGTGACCCCATAACATTAACAGTATAGTTACATGCTGCAATGCACACTGAAATTTGTCTTTAATTTTTTTTACTTATTCTGCAAAACTTCTTTCATTGTTGATACTGCCATTGCTGTGTATGTTTTCAAACACTCATTCTCCATGCATTTACCGTGCACTTCATTACCATATGGCCGAGTGGTTTTGTAATATCGTTGCTATTTGTTTTCAATCAGTTCTTAGTTGGTTAAAAGAGCATCCACCTTTGACAGAGGCACAACTATGCAATCTTTGCATTGATATGGCTGATTTTCAGGTAATAATTTTGGCTTTAATTTTTCAGGAAGATTATTTAATCATGATACAAATTTGAAGGATTCTCTTATACTTCAACTAACTTAACAAGAAATCTTCTGCCAATTGCTTGCAAGTTTCTTGAACTTCCTTTATTTGCACAAGTGTGTAGTACCATAAAAGGAAATAAAATATGCTTTGCGGCTTTCAGATTGTTAAATTAAACAAGATATATCAAGATTGACAGTATGAAAATCCCTCAGAGGGAATACAGTGCAGTCGGATAAGTGTAAAATTGAGGAGAGAAACAGTTGGAAAAGATAATTAACGAGTCATGAAACCGGTGAAGGTAAGATATCCTGCCATATTGGCCAATAATTAACTTGTATGAAAGGTACAGGTAAAATTCAATGTTAAGCCAGGAAAAAGAAATTTTCCTTTAATACCGCCCTCATTACCTTTCTGGAAACATTGCATACTGCAGTTTTGATTCAGGTATTGATGCCTTCAGAATGTACGAGCCACCACTTTGTAATATGAGACGTTTTTCAATTATTTTCACAGAAAGCCCTTCCCTTCGTCCAGCCGTCTGCCAAGAGAGAAGGTTTTGCTACCATTCCTGATGTTACCTGGGATGATGTAGGAGCTCTAGGAAACATTAGAGAAGAATTAACTTTGGCCATTGTGGTAGGTTCAAATGTTTCTCGGTTGACACCATAACTTGTCTCACAGAGCACCAAACTATATTCACTGTGATAGTTTCTCATGTTACTAGAGCAACAACTTAAAAATGCACTGAGAACACCTTACTGTGTCCATTGTGGAAGTATTGAAATGTTAACACTGTTTACTCAGCTAGTACATGCATTTGATAACTGTGGCATGATGGGAATCTCAAATGTTACTATGGTAACCAAACCACCTGCTTCAAAAGCGGTTTTTGTTTGTTTGTGTGTTTGAGACATCAAAGGACGAGTGAATGAAACTGAGTTGTTTAGATTATTATAGGATGAGAGAATAGTACCAATGTTTTGGAAATTTGTGAACATTTCTGTTGATATGTCATAAGAAACTAATTTGCATAACAGGGTATTGGCCAAAAAAGGCCCTTTCTAAGGTACTGAGTTGAGGACAGTTCTTACCAAGTCTTTTTCATTAAGTAGCTTATGTTGGCAGTATTTACAAATATGGTTAATGCATACGTATATAGTTCAAAATGTATGGCATTATTATTCAGCTGCCATAATTAGGATGCATTTGTTAAGTACACAGCCACTGCTAAAGCATATTGTAGTGGGCTTGCCAAGAAGTTGTATCTTGACATTACCAAACTATTAGTAATCACTCAAGATATAATCTGTTTCTAATAAGGTCTCTCAATTAGCTACATTTCCTTCCATGACAGGGACGTATTTCTCTGTTTTACAACGCTGGTCTAGTTAATATTTCTATGCAATTAAAAAATGCTTGTCCACTATTAAAGAAATCCTTATCAGTGAACAACACTGCCCGTCATTACATGTGCAATTCACTAACGGTTTCCTCGAATGTTGCGTAAGTTGCAACATCTTACTTATTAATAGCTCCTTCATGGAGTGTGACTTTTCTATTAGTGGAAAATTGATTTAAACTCAGTAAATCTCTGAGTGACTGCTCCTTTCATCATCCATTTTTATGGGTACAAACACATCACAATATGCAATAGAACTGGTAGATAAATCAAACAAAAGTTACGTACAGTGTACCTGCCGTTATACTAACATGAGTAATTATTCAGAATCAGTACATGTGAATACATTGAAAAATGTGTTTATTGATATTTGATAAGTAATTACTAAAATCTCCATTTATTAGCATTAACAATCTCACAATCCTAAAAAATAATTTTTGTTGCCGACATATTTCTATCAGGCTCCTGTCCGAAATCCAGAGGCTTTCAAGGCTCTTGGCTTAACCAGTCCACCTGGAATTCTCCTTGCTGGTCCTCCTGGATGTGGCAAGACATTACTTGCTAAGGTCAGAGGTCATTTTAGCTCTTAAAGATGTATCTATCATGCATTGTCCATTCCAGCCAGGCATGTATAACCAGGGTTGCAAATTGTTGATTTGGTTATTGCAATTATAACAGGCAGACAATGAAACAACACTTAGTTGACTTTCAAATTCTTCCAATTACTTTTTTATACACAATAAATACTAACTTAAAAAATACTGTTGAACAAGTATAAGTCATAGTTTTGTTTACATCTGGTGTTTCATAATTACTCTGTAATGCCTCAATGAATGTTATCATGATAAATCATCATCCTGGACTGACTCTCGTAAGAATTACCACTAATTGTTGAGATGTTGTCATCCTTGACGGTACCCATCAACTTATCTTCTGCTAAATCTCTTGTTTGTTATATGTGAAGTGTTGTCCTAGTGTATTGTAGGAGAGTGTAGAGGTTGTTAAGATTTTTCAGAAGACAACGTCAAGTGGAAGGCAAGCTCTGTTAACCCTGAAGAACCATCGAGGTGCTTTGGCCGTGTGGCTTGCTGTCAGATGGATAGCGTCAGCGCGAATCAACCCGGTGACCTTTGATCCAGTTATAGACTAAGATCAAGGGAGGATCAGACCCGAGCTGAGGGTTACATTTCTGATGGAAACCCAGCTTGATGTTGACCTTTGACATCCGTCGCTTTGTTTTCTTACAAACTAATAAGAGATTTGATTAGCTGCGATGATTGACACCACAAGAGAAATATCCATCGATTGAGGTGTTTCAAATTTTAAAACAAAGGACAGGTGCTCAGGGCAATGCATGGATTGATCTTATGTCATAAAACTTTGAATGATGTGTCGAAATGATAGCATATTCAATCTGTTAATGGGATGGTGTAGTCTATGTAGGATAATTTGATATTGAAATATATGTTCTGAAGAAATGAAAATAGTAGCTGCAGCTGATGGATATTCTTGTTCTCGTAGCACGGTCTTGTCTTTGAAGATAAAAGTAATCAATTGCTGATTTAAACTACGGTGGACAAGCTGATTATCTATTAAACATGTTGTGACATGTTTTTGTTTTGTGCTAGGAATGAAGCCTCATGGTCTTTATAAACAATAATACAGGCTAAAAGTTGCAAAAAAAAGTCTTTGATGATCCGATCCCTGAAATGGCAGTGCAGGAATATGTTACTATAATTTGATCAGTGTCTATATTTAACCTTGAAGACCAGAACTAATACACACCGGCATGTTTTGACATGACTTGGATATAGAACACAAAAATGGTACAGAGATAAACCCTGTTCATTTGTGTGGTAGGATGTTACACGAAAAATTGTGAGGGAGTAATAATTTCACATCCCTTAATTTCACATCCCTTGAGTCGTTTTAGTGGATAAAATGCCGTTCTCTGATCATTTCTACTGTAATATATGATCTTGGAAATATCCTTTAACTCATCCACTGCAGCGTTATCTCTTAATAAATTCAAAATACCTGGTATTCCTGGAGCAGGTGGAAGTTACTGACATTTGAAGAGGTAGCAGACACAATAAAGAAAAAACAGATTAATTCTGACCTTGACTGTCTGTTACTCCTGGATGAAAATAGCCAACATAAGAGATGTCATGTTTAGGAACAGTCATTTGTAAATGTCTCTCTCGGTTTTTGACAAGAAAGAGCTGTTTTTCACTCTCTACACAGGCTATTGCGAACGAGTCAGGAATCAATTTTATATCAGTGAAAGGACCGGAGTTAATGAACATGGTAGGTATTTAGATTCTGATGTAGCGAATGAGGATTAAAGATCGAATTTTGTCATTATGGTATCAGTTCAGGAGTGAAAGGTTGACATTAGGCAAAATTAATTAATTAATTATTGAATTAAGTAATTAAAAAGACACAATTAATTTTACAGTGCGAGCAGTCCAGGTTGTATTTCTATATCATTTTTAATAATTGAAAAATATCCTTTAAACATCGGAGGTTCATCAGTTAAAGTGACTGGACTATAAGTCTAACACACTGACCATTAGGTCAGTTCCTCAGGTGAATCACAAAAACCCAACGGGGGAAAAACATAAGACTTTTATGGCCTCAAGAGACATGTTCACAATCCATTTACAAATTTGCCAAAGACTGAAGGTGTCGAATGTCATCCAAGGGTGCTCTGCTATTTACTTACTGAAATTAAAAGGAAATGTTTCGGCTGAGTAACCACAACTAATACAACAATGGATTAATATTAACATTTAGGTCTGTAACCGCGAGGAGCCAACCTCACCATCAAGTTATCCTTAAAGGAACATTCCAGAGTTCTAGCATATTTTAGACATGAATATCACCAAAGCCAGATCAGCTAAAGAAACTTTACTATTACTCTCAACTTTTTTAGCAAGTCTTACAATTTTGGCTAAAGTCATCCTGTGAAGGAAAACTACTAACCCATGAATGACTTTAATAAAAGGTGAAAGCCATATCCACTTATCGGAACCTAACGTGGCTCTTCACTCGCGTCTGAAGAAACTTTCAACGATACTGTTGTTGTGTAATGGTGTAAAGATTTTGACATAAGTGAAATATTATTTATACGATATGCTGATAATGTAAGTAACCATGCAGAGACCATTCCCAGGATCCTTTGCACAGATTTCATCAATCTATTTGTCTCTCACAGTATGTAGGTGAGAGTGAGCGGGCTGTTCGGCAATGCTTCGACAGAGCCAGGAATTCGTCGCCTTGCGTAATATTCTTTGACGAACTAGATGCCCTCTGTCCTAAACGAAATGATTCGTCTGAAGTAAGTTTATATACCCTCCATGCAACCTTACTATCTGTCTTTCTCTTGAATGCAGACATGATGGTTTAAGTTTGATAGGTAATTTTCAATTTTAATTTCTTTTATTCCAGTATAAATTACAAAATTTATAAATAGGACACATAATAATGATACATATAAGACGTAAAAATGTACAATCATGAAAGTATGAACCAATAAGAAATAAGATGGAGGATTAGAAGTTTGAAAGATTAAAAGGATTATAACAGAGATTCTAAGAACCCATTTTGAATATGAATGGCTGCTCTGTAGATAAATGAGTTCTTAAAAAGCATAATTCTAAAAGTTGGCAAGATAGTAGGATTTCGTAGATTGTACTTGTTGGTTCTGTTGCACAGAGAGATCAACTCGGAGTGAAGTGGGTGATCTTTGGAACTATGTATATTCTTAGCTAGTCTTATGATTTCATTTTTAGCAGCAGTGTAAGGGCAGTATGGCACTGCAATGTTTTTATTGACTTCTTTTTTTTCATATCTTTTATTTCATATCTTTCTTTTCAACTTCCGCCTTTTTCTGTGAAACATAAAACATTAATTGTGAGATAGTTACAAAGGAAAGTGTTACAACTTACTCTTAGTGGTGAACAAATGCACCATAGACAAACTGAAAAACTTTAGGAATGGAACAAGAATACAAAGATTATTATACACAGTAAGGCAAATTAAAAGCAATTGAAGAAAGACTTTGTACTTCTCAACCATTTCAAGTTTCTTTTGCTTAGTGAGAATGAAGAGTTCAAACGCAAAAATTAACTTAATCTTAAACTAGAAAGTCATTGCTTTGAGAACCACAGTAAATGTTTATCTTCACTCTTCTCTTACCTGTCTCCATTCAATATATGCACTCAAATCAACCTATCAATCAAAGTTTTTAACATTTTGTCCCCCTGTGCCTCCTACTGTGTGACCCTACTTCAGGGTCAAAGCCCATTTCCTCATCAGTATTCTATTCAATCTCGTGGATGTCTCCTCGGTTTTAAGGTTTTGGTGAAGTTCTGCTTTTTTTTAAAAATATTGAGTTTCCTTGATAATTTTTTTGGGAAATAATTTTTTATGTTACTTTATTAATGTTTCCTCAGCAAATATTAATAAGAAAAGACCAATTATGTCAGGATTTTCTTTACTAGGGGTCTTTATTTAAACAAACTTTGTTGAGCTTGAATGATAATGAAAATGTCGGCGACAGAAAAAGTTGCTTGTAATTATAAAAGAGAATGCTGCCAACATATTAAGCACTTAAAAAAATATGTCATCTCAATAAATAAAATAAATGTGGAGGTTTCTGTCGGATCAAATACAGTCACTATATCAATAAAAGTTTGAGGTTTCAGATCAAACTGTTATAGATAACCCATTAAGCTTGTCAGGCATGCGCCTGCTGGTGGGAAATTATCTAGGACGGAGAATATTGTCTTCTCCTCTTTTGTGATAAGTTTGTAACATGTAGTTACTATGGAAACATGACAGTTTTGTGGAGAAGTGTGTGTTTTGTTGACAAGTCTGTTGGTGTAAAGCACCATCTACTCATTAATTATCTTCACTTGGGAGAAATAATACAAGGTATAAATATCATGAGAAGTTAATCACACATCAATATTTCTTCTGTGCTACATTTGCCTGAAAGTTTAGGTGTAAAATACATGGATTGCCAAATTTAAAGAAGTAATCAATTTATTTACTTATTCATGTTGTCCATGATTTATTTACATTTATATGTTAGATCAGTACTTCATACAATCTTGAGGAAACTGCTCGCATACAAAAAAAAATGTTTCAGTAATTTTACAGAAGCAAAAGATTCAGATGACAAACTGGAAAAGGTGTTCAACTTTCTGTAAGAGGATTGTGTCTGCTTTGAAGAGCAAGTCTACAAGACAGATGGAAAATATTAAAATTAATTTAAACATAATCTACTCATAAGGGCGGGAAGATTTTACTTCAAAAACAATCATAATAAGTAATCACTATATAGTAGGAAATGATATATTGCAGCTATTGTGCATAGAATCATGGATTTTCCAGTATTTTATGAAAATATAAATTTCTTTTGTCCTCAAAACCATGACACAAAATGTGAAGGCTTTAATGATGTCCAGCGCCAGAGACAATCTGCCTGACCTCTGAAGTGACTTCTCACATGTATAGTATGTTGTTTAAGGAAAGCTGGCCATGCCATTGGCAAAATGATTGTTCTTATCTGTAATAGGATGAAAATGATTGCTTTGTTTTCTTGGCAGTCTGGTTCAACAGCTCGGGTTGTTAATCAGCTTTTAACGGAGATGGATGGCTTGGAGACAAGGAAACAAGTGTTTATCATGGGAGCAACCAATAGACCAGGTTCGTTTCACTTTAATGTGTCACCTATTGCAGAAGATTACGAAAGCAATCCTTCTCAAACTTATGGTCTTCATTTAAACAGGATTTCTTGAGCTTGTATGTAAATAACAAATGTCGGTGACGGAAAAAATTTTGGTCGCAATTTTTGAGAGAATGCTGTCGTAAATTTACTTGTTGAAAGTGAGTTGTAATATATACGGAGATACTGCACTGCCACAAAATATGAATACGAACAGTTTGGATTTTTTTTTTCTTAAGTGTTTCTTTGGTATACTATCATAGTTTCATGTGAAATTAAAGTCCCTTTATGCATTCCATAAATATTCACAATCAGATGCCTGTCTGTGTTCACATGTACCCATACAACCACATTATCATGAAGAGTTAGTTTTTTCCTTTCTGCAGGCGTTACCATATTTGCTAAGAATGAACAAATTAAAATTTATTGCCCAGACAATCAGCAGGGAACAGTTTTGTATTAATACATCAACCGTCAGCAATTAGATATCAAATATTTCTACTTTATTTTTTTACGGACACTGCTGTTCGATTCTGCAGATATTATTGATCCAGCCATTCTCCGACCTGGTCGGATGGATAAGATCATTTATGTTGGCATTCCATCTAAAGATGATCGTGTCGCTATTCTTAAAACAATCACTAAGGTGAGGATACAACATTTCTCTTAATCCGTTGTAGTTTTTTGTGTAGTTTGGTTTGGTTATGTGAATATCTAAATGTCATGCATGTGATTTCTGAGTAAATCATGAAGTACTACTATATGCTAAGATTATACTAATCATGCACATTGTAATTTATGCAAACACATGTGTATTTGTATTAAAGGACTTTTGAACTACTTAAAGAATTCACAACTTAAGTGTTTTTTGTTAAGTCTATTCCTACGATAGCAACCATACACTAATATTACACAGAATGAGTACACAGATGTGTGTTGTAAATTGTAACCATGAATTGCACAAGTGCATTCATGTTTGGACAATCCAGAAAAGGTTTGTTTTAAGCATTGTCTGGATGTTTACCTTGAATATCACTCTGTGGTTGTGGAGAGGTTTGTTTTATTTTCAAGGTAATAAGTTATTTATTAGTGTACCTTCATTCATATCTGTTATTAGGTTTATCAGTAATATCTTTCCATCAAGTACCTTGAGTGTTTCTTTGTTTAAGAGGACTAAAACCCTTTCTGAGCCCATTTTAATATTTCATTGCAGTACCCGTAACTCCGCAAGCCTTCTTTGTTCTTCCAGTGTGCATTGTCTCCCTTCTCTTGTTTACATATTTGCTAGATATGATCATATTTTTATATTTTTTAGAATGGAACCAAACCTTTGCTATCTCCAGATGTCAATCTCACAGCCTTAGGAGAGGATTCCAGGTGTAATCGTTTTACGTAAGTTCACGTTTAGAGTCTCGGTGACGAGTCAATGAACAGACAGTTATGTATCTCTATCACATTTTGGATTCCGAAAATATTCTGAAAGACGTCTTGTGATATATATCACTGGATGAATGTAGACATCACTGGACGATCACTCATACTGTCGTTATGTTTGTTCTGATCAATATAAGATATTATTAGTCAAGTTCGTTTTGAACAAACAAATTTGACTGTTGGTATCACACAGGAACCCTCTGAGGTCCTGTTAAAAGGTTAAATTTGGACTGAATCTACCAACGTGTATACATCACATTCCACTGGAGTTTAAATATTGCGTTGATTCATAACAAAGGACAGGTTGTTTTGTCATACACAGGGGCATTGTTTATTACATAACATTCTTTGGTATACACTTAAATCAAATGTAAACTTGTACATAAATCAACGAAGATCATGTTAAATCTGTTTACACTCAATCTAACCACTGTGCTCAACAACAACCCTGATCACTGCTTGGATTAGTCAACAAAAACCGAAATTAAAAAGAATTTTTGAAAGAACAACTTTTATGCTAGAATAGGATTTTGAGTCATTGACTATTGGAGTACTGGTTTCAAGTCTGTTTTAGCCCATATTTTCCTTTAAAAATTGGGATAACCGTGTCTGAGTTTAAACCAGATTGGACTTTCATTTTCACTAGAGGTTTTATTTAGATCTCCATATTGAAATTAGAATTCTCTGTTTGATGTGAATCTAGTGTTAAGAAGCCCACACAATACCACAGAATTGGGTTATTTCTAGTGTATACAAATTGGTACAGTGGTATCATCGCCATGTTAAATTGAAATCGTTCAGAAAACATCTGTTTTTCTTTCACATACTTAATACTATAACATTAAAGCCCTTTTATTAGGGTACTTAAGAAAAGCACAAGGCTTCAAATGTTCTCAAAGGTGATGATGTCTCCCCGAATGTTATTACTAATCTAGTGTGATATTATTTTAGGATTACCATGCAGAGAAGTTCCGGTTTACCATTTCTCAGAGGTGTCTGAACTGACCTTTGTACTAGACTCCATAATTCAGCCACTTTAACTATTTTGCCATGTGGTGGCCAATTCTTCATAAATTGAACAATGGTATTTAATTGCTACCTGCACTAAGAAATGTATTTTAGGGGTTCTTTGATATTTCAGAATGATTATTTCAGTTAATATTTGTCATCCTTTTTATAGATTGTAAATATTTGTCCATATCATGATCTCCTATTATCTCTATTTTGAATTATTAATACCATTATGTTCCACTGAGAATGATAAACATTTTTTTTCTTTTCACCACCCAGCGGTGCGGATGTTGCTTCTCTGGTCCGAGAGGCTTCCATGTCAGCCTTGCAGCAAATCCTCAAATCGGGGTCGCAATTGTCATCGGCATTATTAGACAAAATCAACGTAAACAAGCAGGATTTTGAGAGAGCTTTCCAAAAAGTCAAACCCTCTGTCTCTTCAAAGGTAAGTAAAGAGAAGCCTCCTTTATTCTCATCAGTTTCAGATTTGGTTTTGCTACAACTTTGGATTTGCATAATTTTAATTTAAAAAAAAAAATGCATCTCATTGAGGTGATTTGGATGAAAGAAATGGAAGAAATTAGTTGCTATGAATTAATATTTATTTGCTGACAAATATGTAAGAAGCATGCCTATATAGTTTGATTTTCAGTAGGCAGTTTATTTGACATTCCTGGAGATAAGATACAGCTGCTTTCAGCCTGAAGTGAATCAACTTTACTCTACAAACACATGCGATCCAAATAGGACCCACCAACATTTTGTTAATAACAATTTAATAAAGTTGGCTCATGAGCATATCACCATCTTTAGCAATGATTATTTTTTAAACACTAAGTACTGACAAACAATTATGGTGTCAAGCTGCTAAAACCCTGTCACTAAAAAGATTAACATGCACAGGCTCCTTTTTGAGGTGTTTGACATTGACAGTTTGCAGTGACATTCATGTTGTTAAATTTGATTTTATTCTACTAATCTTTTAAGGATTTAATGAAGTAGTTGATATATAAGTAATTAAGAAAGCATTATGTTTTGTAAAGAATGTGACCTATATATCATATCACATCACTTCATAGCATATCACTTCATATCATATCACCTCATATCATATCACATCACTTCATATTATTTCATATTACTTCATATTACTTCATATCACTTCATATCATATCACCTCTTATCATATCACATCATATATCATATCATGTCACTTCACATCCTATCATATCGTATCGTATCCTATCATATCATTTCTTATTATTTCAGACCATTTCATATCATATCACATTATATCCCTTCATATCACATCACATCATATCACTTCTTATCATATAATATTACTTCATATCATATCATATCACATCATTTCATATCATATCACATCATATCACATCATATCACATCATATCACATTACATCATATCACCTCACATCATATCACTTCTTTTCATATAATATTACTTCATATCATATCATATCATATCACATCATATCATATCACATTATATCCCTTCATATCACATCACATCACTTCTTATCATATAATATTACTTCATATCATATCATATCATATCATATCATATCATATCATATCATATCACATCATATCACTTCATATCACTTCATATCATATCATATCATTATGATCATATCACTATAGCAGTAAAAGTGCTCGATACCGAGGCAGAGCTAGTATGCACATACTAATACACTGCATAGCAAAGAGTTTCACGTATGTACATGTAGTATGGCAATCATCGGGCAACTGTACTACAACCCTATGGCCTATTACATCTTGTTTACACGGTTGTGTGGCTTGGGTTTGTTACTATGGGGAAGTAGCAACATGTTCATGATATCATCATAAATCATTTTAATATAAAAAGAAGCTGATTTGTCTTTGCAAATGTTGCATTTATGACCAGCTTCTACTAATGCACCAACTGCGAGGAACAATATTGATTTTATTTCTGCAAGAATAGCTGTGTTACATCTTTACAGCA